>PVHX01012268.1:0-60083 GCA_004024805.1 Geosciurus inauris | reverse complement strand
TATACCCTAAAGACTTAAAAACAGCACACTACAGTAAAGCAGCCACTTCAATGTTTATAGCAGCACAATTCACAATTGCAAAACTGTGGAAGCAACCCAGATGCCCTTCAATAGATGAATGGATAAAGAAACTGTGGTATATATACACAATGGAATATTATTCAGCAATAAAAGAGAATAAAATTATGGCATTTGCAGGCAAATGGATGGAATTGGAAAGCATTATGCTTAGTGAAGTAAGCCAGTCCCAAAAAAACAAATGCCGAATGTTCTCTCTGATTAGTGGATGTTGATAAATAAAGGAGGTGGGAATGGGAAACATAAGAGAAATGGAGGAACACTGGATGCGGCATGGGGGTGGTGGGGGGCGGGAAAAGGGAATGGGTATAGTAAAGATGGTTGATTGAGATTGTCATCACTACCCTTAGTGCATGTATGGACACAATTGGTGTGACTTTATCTGGTTTGCAACCAGAGAAATGGAAAAACTGAGCTCTATATATGTGCTATGACTTGAAATGCAATTAAATAAACTAATTAAAAAAAAAAAAGGTTCAGAAGCCTAACTAAAGTTTGGTCAAGCAGAGAATTTGGCACTGAATGTACCTCATTGTCATATGACCTTGGTTTCTCCCTGGGGTGGGAGGCAGTGGTTGATTGACAAGACATATGAACTCAGGCTTACATTGATATAAAGACATTGAAATTACAAGGCTGATCTCTCCCACAGGCCCTCAACAATGCTACCTCTGTCACCACTCACCCCAGCTGGGTTGGGAATGCTCAGCAGTGCCCTCTATGAATGCTGTTTTGTGCCCCACTGGGTTGGTTCTGCTGCAGTTCTTAAGGATATAGGTTGCTGTCACTGCTCTCTAACTGCCCAGAGGCTGCAGGGTGTTGGCTGCCCTGCTGGACAGCTTGTGAACCAGTATAAGATGACTTCATGAGTTCCCTCCAGAAGCTAAGAGTGCCCAGTGCAGCTTTCTGTGTGGATGGGACTAATATGCTCTGTGACATATGTTGTCCCTGGTACTTGATGAGTCCTTCAGCAGCCTTGAAGTTATGTGGCTAACTCTGTAGCAGTGATTGATTTCCTATGACTTGGTGACCTAGGAATTGCACAGAAAGCAATATTTGTCATCTCCAACGATAGGAAAAAGCTGCTAAGAAAGCTAATTGATTACTTAGGGCCTCATACTCAGTAGTTGGCATCCATAACTAACAGGGGTGATCCCTAACTTGATCCTCTTAGTAATTTCCCATACCTCTTAGGACATATTTTGCCCGATCCTCTGTTGGAACAGGGAGAGGGAGGGAGAACCTCCTGTGGCCAGTTATCAAATGATTCCTTGAGTATTCTTAACTTTTCTTCCTGCTAGGCCTTCCAAATTGAATTAACTAGAATGCTTTCTAAATTATGTGTTATTTTTTAAAAAAAATCTGTGTAAGGAGGCAATTTATCACAACTCTAAGTGTCTTGGAAAAACCTGCTGTTTCACAGAATTAAGCGGAGCAGACAAAGGCTTCTTATAGACATGCCAGTATTTCAGCAAAATTTAATTTGATGGTAAGGGCCTCCTAACACCCATTTGGTTAGCATCGAGTGCTTAGATGTATATTTTGGTAACTGGCTTAAACTGGCAACTCATCGACATCAGCTGGCAGTTGTGTTAAGATTCCTGTTAAGTGTTGGAGACAATGTGCAACTTGGTGTGATTAGGAAAACACAGTGGAGACTTTAGGGCTGGTAGAGGCGTGATTCTCATTTCAACAAAATTGTTTTAGCCAATTAATCCTTCCTTACAAGTTGCCATTTGTCACACTTCTCAACCTAGTGAAGCTGTTTGCTCCATTTAAAATGATGGCTCTCTAAGATTTCATCTCACTCCAGTCAGAATGGCAATTATCAAGAATATAAACAGCAATAGATCTTGGTGAGGATGTGGGGCAAAAGGTACACTCATACATTACTGGTGGGACTACAAATGGTGTGACCATTACAGAAAGCAGTATGGAGATTCCTCAGAAAACTATTTGACCCAGCTGTCCCACTCCTCCATTTATATACAAAAGGACTTAAAATCAGCATACTATAGTGATGCGGCCGCATCAATGTTTATAGCAGTTTAATTCACAATAGCTAAACTATGGAACCAACCTTCAACAGATGAATAGATAAAGAAAATGTGATATGCATATATCACATATATGTGTGTATACATACATATATATGGAATATTACTTGATATATATGGAATATTACTTGGCCTTAAAGAAGAATGAAATTATGACATTTGCAGGTAAATGGATGGAGCTGGAGAGTATCATGCTGAGTGAAATAAGCCAATCCCAAATAACCAAAGGCCAAATGTTTTCTCTGATATGCGGATGCTAACTCATATGGGGGCGGACAGATGCTAGGGAAAAATAGAGATACTTTGGACTAGGTAGAGGGAATTGAGGGAGGGAAGGAGGCATGGGGGTAGGAAGGATAGTAGAATGAATCAGACATTATTACCCTAAGTACATATATGATTACATGACCGATGTGATTCTATAGCACGTATAACTGGAAGAATGAGAAATTATACTCCATTTATGTATGATGTGTCAAAATGCATTTTAACTAGCTGGGCGCAGTGGCACATGCCTGTAATCTCAGCAGTTTGGGAGGCTGAGACAGGAGAATTGCCAGTTCAAAGCCAGCCTCAGCAATGGCAAGGCGCTAAGCAACTCAGTGAGACCTGGTCTCTAAATAAAACACAAAATAGGGCTGGGGGTGTGGCTCCCTGGTCAGGTACCCCTGAGTTCAATCACGAATACCAAAAAACCAAAAAACCCCCCAAAACCCAAACAATGCATTCTACTGACATGTATACATAATTAGAAGAAATAAAAAAAATTTAAAAAATGATAGCTTTCTGAAAATTTGTATTTTTTGATATAAAGATGTACTATTAGGAGGAAGTGATTTGGAATTTTGATGCTCTCACCACAGTACTTTTTTTTTTTTTTCAATTTTTTGTAGTTGTAGATGGACAGCATATCTTTATTTTATTTGTTTTATTTATTTACTTTTTTATGTGGTGCTGAGGATTCAACCCAGTGCCTCACACATGCTAGACAAATACTCTACCACTGAGCTATAACCCCAGCTCTCACCACAGGATTCTTATTCAGCATTTTTTATCGACTGGCTAAGAGTTGTGGTTTAAACAAAGTTGGGAGAGACAACTGGTGATAGTTAAAATTCAGAAGAATGATCTGGACAAGATGACATGGTAAATTCAAGCTGTTAAAAATTTAATTAACTGAGCTGCATGCCATGTGAATTTACATTTTAAAAAAATAAGCTAAAAATGAGGATGAATTGATTTGATTCAAACTTCATGAGGTTTGTAGTTCACCATAAGCCGAGTTTGGAGTGTCTCTGCTAATGGGAAGTTAACCTCGCCATGGTTTGCAGATTTAAGGCAAGTTAGTGCGCAGTACCCTGAGATAATAGTCTCCTTGTGCTCCAGGTCAGAGGTTACACATCTGGAGTCTACTCGACTCCATGTTGCCTGGTGGGATTGTTTCCAGTGATGGGGTGTGGAGCCCATGCTGACCAGGGGCCTGGAAACCCATTAGGAGTGGTTTGAAGAACTGGAGCTGTGGAGTCCTAAGAAGTTCAGGGAGACAGAGTTGCTTTTATAAAACATTTGTCTAGTAGCCAGGAGGAAGGAATGGGCTTGTACTTTTTGATCCCTGAGGACAGTCCTCCAGCAAGGCAAGGCAACTGGGGTGGGGCAGGGTCTGAGTCAGGGAAGGCCGCCCTTCCCGGAAGGTGATGGCAGGGCTTACCTGGATACCTCAGAAAATGCTCAGGCCCAGAGTCTAGCCTTTGGCCCCAGTCCCCTTCAACAATTAGGTTCTTTGAATTTGTAAGCTAGCCAGCTCTCCCTGTTTTTTTTTTTTTTTTTTTAATCCTAAATGAAAAATCATTTTATTCGGGGTTGGGGGGAAGGGAGGCAAGGAGGGGAAGAGAGGGAGAGAAAGAATAAGAATGATGGCAGAAGCCGGGCGCGGTGGCTCAAGCCTGTAATCCCAGCACTTAGGGAGGCTGAGACAGGAGAATCGCGAGTTCAAAGCCAGGCTCAGCAATGGCGAGGCGCTAAAGCAACTCAGTGAGACCCTGTCTCTACATAAAACACAAAATAGGGCTGGAGATGTGGCTCAGTGGTCGAGTGCCCCTGAGTTCAATCCCTGGTACCAAAAAAAAAAAAAAAAGAATGATGGCAGAAAGGCTGTCTTTTCCTGTGGCACAGGTCACAGGAAGTGCAATTGCTTAGCTCTGGAAATTTCTCTAAATGTGGCTTTCCTTGATCCTTATTTTCTGCAGATCCTGCTAGAACTATAGATCCTTTATTCCTTTGTTTGTTTTGATGTTTTGAGAGGACTAAATATGCAAAAAATATTGCTACATTTTTTCCCCCTGATGTGAATGCTAAGCCTGTGAATGTTCCTGGCAGAAAGTGTGCTTTTTTCCTCTGGAGGAAATCATAAATCAGAATTGAAGGCAAAAGATGTTGTGACCCCTCTTCCCCTTTTCTCTAAGGAGTAGCAGTCACTTGGTTGTGATATAGCACTACAGAGATAGGTGATCTAGAATTAAAGTCTTTTTATCTATTAGCAAGCTTGTATTTTTATGAACTCATGTTGTTATAGGAAGTAATATTTGGGGTTTAAGCCCCTACTTTCTGTTAATTTTCCTGATCCTATTTGACAAGTATATGTATTCTTTTAAGCAAGCTGGGCACCACTTTACATTAAATTGTAGCTTACTGGGTTGGGGTTGTGGCTCAGTGGTAGAGTGCTTGCCTCGCATGTATGAGTCACTGGGTTTGATCCTCAGCACTACATAAAAATAAATAAATAAAACAAAGATAAATTGTAGCTTATTTTTTCATATAAAATGTTACATTTTATGTAATTTCACATTTGTATAAATTTAAGTAGTTTAACGTTTATGTAATTTCAGTTTTACATAAAATTAGACTTATAGTTGAAAGAGACTGCTGGGGGAAAAACCCCACAAATTTTTATTTGTCCATGTTAAGCTTAGACACAGTGTTTAGAACTTAAAATGAAAAGTTTAATTGAGTAATGAATAGAGTATTTTGGAATTAACAACTAACCCAGTGCTAAAGTTGCTTCCTGAATACATCTGTTGCTTTGGAGCATTTTCTTGGCTTAAATATGCTGATTTCTAATAATCTAGTTGTGACTGATAGGCTGATTTTCAGATCAGCAGCGAAACTTCTACTGTACTTTTCTGACTTCTCACATGCCTCACTGTAAGATTTCTGTCTTATTTATACTTATATCTGTCTTATTTATAGCTTAATAGTATTTCCTGTAGCCCCCCGGGAGTAACAAAGAAGAATAACATTTCTGTATGTTGATAAACACATAAATATTGAAATACATAAATATTGTATGACTTGGATCTTTAGTAATGCTTCTCTTCTTTGCTAGTGATAGCACTTGTTATCAGAGTGGAAACCAGTTTGTGGGTTATCACCAAACAGCTATTACCTTGGTAATACCCAGGAAATTGATGCAAGACTAGCTGTTGTGGGCTTAGTTTGCATTGCAAGTTAGATAGTTATTTTTTTACAGATTTGCTGTGAGGTTAGGTTTATAGGAATTAGGAATTAAAAATGGAGTCTTGGGCTGAGGTTGTGGCTCAGTAGCAGAGCACTTGCCTTGCACGTGTGAGGCACTGTGTTTGATCCTCAGCACCACATTAAAAAAATGAATAAACAAAGACACTGTGTCCATGTATAACTAAAAAATATTTTAAAAAATGGAGTCTTATGTTTATTGTTTTTTCATCCACATCAGGTCTTGCTTTTGAAGCACTGACGAGAACAAGTTACAAGAATGATTCACAGAATTGCTATCAAAGCCTCTAATCGTTTTATGCTTTAGTTTTCAAACAGAACACTTACTATAATTATTGGGAGCTGATAAATGCGTATATGTAGGCTTGCACTTCCAGAAGGAGTCATTATTTTACAGTTGCTTGGGCATATATGTTTGGAAGAGGGAGAGAGAAGAATTAAGAATCTTAAAATCTCAGCAGACTCCCTTCATTCCTACATATTATTGCCCTCAAATTCCAAAATCACTTTTACTGACAATGTTTAAGTTTAGGCTTAGATTTTAAAAATTTCAAAGTCTGAAATTGCATTATGTCCTCTTACTTGAAAATCCTTCATGACTGCTACCACATGCATTTTAGGAAAAAGAAGGGAGTTTGCTTTAGAATTCTCTTCATAGCTGGATTTATTTTTAAATTAATGAATTTTCTCTCTTGATCTTTTTAGTATTGAACCCAAGGGTTTAGGAGTAACATCATGGTGACAGTACTTACTTTTACACTAGGAATAATCTGGAAAACCAAAAAAGTGGTGTTTCCCAGAAGTGCAGAAAGAACTGTAGGATGACACTTAACATGGATGTTTACACAGGCACATCTACTACTTAAAAGAGCTCTGTCTTTAGAATATTAGCTTCTATACTCACTTAGCTATTTTACCTTTGGGTCAGCTCATGAAAAGTGTCCAGCATAGTAGACATGATATATTTTGTCTATTTAAATGCTAAATGCTTTCCTATAAGGTTTTGTATGAGAAGTGAGTGATTCAGATTTATTAGGAACAAAAGTAATTACTGGAATGTGAACTGCCTTCTTATATTTCTAAGTACTCAAATTTTCACTCCCTTAAGAGTTCTAAACAGATTCTCTAATTTTGTTCCATGGGATAATCCTGGGAACTGAGAATTGCTCAGTTGTTTAAGGGATCCCATTTATTTGAACTCTAAATTTCTTTATTTCCCAGAGTTGATTATTTTCTTCCATGTAGCCATACCATACTCTGTATGACTGGGCATTTTGAATGTATAAAGTAAGCAATAATACTGTGGGTATATTTGAGAAAGTTGGCTTTTGAAATGTTTTGGAATAAAATTATTAGGCATTTCATCACTTATAAATGCTTTATTAGCATGCTCACATATTCTGTTTCTCATACCTTTTTCTTTTCCCTAAAAACCATCTGGGTTTTTCTAAGATTACTTGGTGCTTGGAACTTGTAAATATGATTTTAAATGAACACAGCTACTTCTAGTAGTTTACATCATATAACCAAGGATGGAAAGTGGTCATTTTTATCTCCTCTCTTCCAACAATGCAGAAAATGTAATTATTTAGGATATTATGTATTTTATATATATTATATAGGATATTACACACAGTATTCTAATAGGTCAAGAAAAGTCTTACTCATTTGGAAGCACAGATTGAAAATAGTTTTAGTACATACACTTCTCCCCTCACCCCTGTCAACACAAACATGCTGCTTATACTTGAGTAAATTATGGAATGTAAATATGTTCGTCTTCTGCAAAATGGAAGCATAAAGAAGTATGTGCAATCCTGGTGTGGTGGTGCTCTCTGGGAATCTCAGCTACTGGGAGGCTGAGACAGGAGGATCACAAGTGTAAAGCCAACCTGGGTAAATTTGTGAGACCCTGTCTGAAAATAAGAAAAGAATAAAAGCCCTGGGATGCTTAGGATGTAGCTTGGTGGTGGAGCATTTGCCTAGCTCGGGTTCAGTCCTCAGTATGGGCTGGGAAAAAGGACATGTGCACAGTGCACTGTTCTATCCCCAATTAGAAAGTTGTGTAATTGCAATCTCATTAGCATTACCAGAAGGAATAAGGTTAAATTTAACCTAAATTTGCTGTTAACCTGTTTTTCTGGATGTAACTCATAGTCATAACAGTGTTTTGTTTTGTTTTTGCTAAATACTAGTAAGCAATTGTGTTAGCTTAGTTTCTATATTTAAAAGAAAAAAAATTTAAAAATTTTTGTGTGTGTCTTGGAATTGAACTTGGCCTCATGCATGCTGGGCAAGTGCTCTATCAAAAAAAAAATCTTTAAATGATCAGATTTTCTCATGCTTCCCGAAGTCTGAGGAATGCAATGGTTGTGGTGGGGAGGCGGTGTGTGTGTGTGCGCGTGTGTGTGTGTGCGCGTGTGTGTGCGCGCGTGCGCGCGCGCGTGTGCACAAGCGGTGGGGTGCAGCCCTATAACAGTACCAGAGCTCTCTGTTATTTCACAATTGGATCATAGGGATACCTATGGTATTAGAAAACCTAATTATAGTTATACCTCATGGAGTAATTATAAGCTTGTCTCCTTGCAGACACGAAAATTAAATAGTGAAATTTCTATGCACATACACAGCACCAATGTGGAACAAACCCTGCAATTTCCCTACATGAAAAATAAATGTAATTGGGCTAAGTTGACATTCTCTAGAGAGGACACAGACTAGAAGATGGCAGTTGTTTATTCCTCCACCTGAAAAAAACAAAACACTGTAATTGTCATTTAAATTAAAACATGGAATGCCAGTGGCTGAGGCTTTCCTTAATGATAAAATGCAGACTGTGTACTGTTCTTCTGTGGAGAGAATTTGTGTGGGCAGTAAATATTACACATGGAAAACTTTACTCATTTGAATGTTTTAAACTCTACATGCTCAAATGTGTCCTTATGTAAAATATAGTACTGCCTTTTCATCTACACCAATGTTTTTTTCTTTATTATCAAATAGTAGTCAGTAATCCTGCATTTTTTGGTACTAGAGATTGAACTCAGGGGCACTCGACCACTATGCCACATCCCCAGCCCTATTTTGTGTTTTATGTAGAGACAGGGTCTCACTGAGTTGCTTAGCGCCTCGCCCTTGCTGAGGCTGGTTTTGAACTTGTGATTCTCCTGTCTCAGCCTCCCTAAGTGCTGGGATTACAGGCTTGAGCCACCGCGCCCGGTTTAAACTGAAGATCTTGATAAGATTAAAAGATCGGGGTTGGTTGAGAAGAGACGAGTTTACAAAACTTCAACAGTGAAGTTAAATACAAAATCTTTTGCAGCAAAACCTCATGACTTCTTTTGGGAATACCAGATGAGATTGGTATTTTTTTTTTTTTTGAGAGAGACTTGAAGAGGGTAAATAGAATGAGAAGAGCCCAGCAGAACACTCACATCCAATACGTATTGCAGATTGCTAGCACATTTTGGCTGGTCCTTAAAGAAGGTCTAGCTGGATCTGTGCTTGCCCTAAAACTAGTAGATGCCACTTGCTGGGCTTTTCCTCAGTGTTCTCAGTGCTGTGTGAGTGCTTTGCTTACAGCACAACAGTCAGATGAGGTGGATATTATTACCACTATTTTAAGATGAGTACATTGAGATCAAGAGGGATTGGGCAGTTGGAAAGGGCCCAACAGGAGCCACAGTTTGCTTTTCTTCATTGTGTTTGAAAATTGACTTGATAGCCTTTTCTTTTAATAAATATTTAAAATGACATAAGTAAATAAAACTGGAAAATAGAAGTTCTTAAATCATTATCTCATTATGAAGAGATGATTATTGCCAGATTGGGTATACAGGGAAAAAACTTCTCTGCCCTGTTATGTTTAGCTTCTGGGGGCCTGTAAATTAAGTTGACAAAAGACACATTGATAGCCGAAAAAAATATTATTTGTATATGAGTGACTTTCTAAATGATTAGAGGCTTTATATACCTAATTTTAGGGAGTAGGGTCAGGGAAGTTCTCTGGAAAGAACAACTGGGTTTCTTTAGGAATGGACAAAGGTTTCTAGAAAGTTTGTGATGTTTGTTCTAGCAGTTGCAGTGTTCCTTTTGTCTTTCTGTCTTCTTTCTCTTCATAAAAGTCACTGAAGAGAGAATTTATGGTAGGCTTACTTTTGGTCTCCTTTCTGAGAGTAAAAGCCACGTGAAGAGGGAAGTTTTGACAGCCATATTTTTCCAGAAGTTTATGCTTTTAGTCAGATAAAGAAAGTCACAAGAAGAATGCTTTTTGTACATGTTGAATCCCAGATGTTTTTAGCTTAAAAGAATCTATGCCAACTTTGAGATTCTGAGTGTATCCCTAATGGTGTATTAAACTTCTATTTTTTTATTTATGATAAAATAATACCTTTGTTTCTTCTTCTTGTACTCAGAGCCCTCTGATGGCTTCTCATCTCCTTCACCAGGAAATCAAAGTCTTTAAAATGACACAAAAGTCCCATATTGCCTCTCATCCCCAGTTTTTCTGACCCCTCTTCTGCCGCTCCCCACCGTGTATACTTCGCTCTAGCCAGAACTGCTTTTTGTTCCTCTGGTTCTCCAAACACAACTCTGCCCCAGTACATTTGTACCTGCTATCTCCTCTGCTTGGAATGCTTTTCCCCAGAGAGCTGCATAGCTCACTCCTTTCCTGCATAGCTCACTCCTTTCCTGAACAAGTGTTCTCTGACAAGCTTATGAACATTATAGCCCTTGATCCTAAGCTTTCTTTTTCCTTATTCAACTTTATACTCTCCATGGCATTATCACTAGCTCTGATATTTTGTTTATTTGGTGTTTCTATTCAGGGCCTTTATTTTGTTTATTGTTCTGCCCCCAGCAACTAGACTATGGTCTGGCTCAAAGGAGGTGCTCCGTAAATATTTGTTGAATGAATTAAATAAAGGAAAATGGCTGTGTGAAGCATACATGTATGCATATACCTGTGCACACACGTGTGCACACTAATATACAGTATTTTGTAGCCTACTGAGCATTATATCAGCACTAGTATCTCTTGTAATTTTTAAAATTAAGACTTTTGATTTTGTCAATTATCTTTCCTATTCCTCACCTGTTGGTAAAAATTACTGCAGTTTCGTTGGACCTACCTAGTTAGCTTACCTTAGTTTGTCCTACAAATGTTAGTTGGCTTTGGTTTATCTTTTTATTCACTTTTAATTTACAGAACTAAATTAGCAGTTAATCCATTTATGCCCTTACCCCACTTTAGACATCAATATTGCTTATTCCCGTCCCTGCTAAGCCACTCTTTAATAAAGTCATAATGGCGCCATGCTTCCAGAAGTAAAGGAAATGAGCTCTCTAGACTGCTAAAATTGGGTTTGATTCTTATTGTCCTACTTCCAGCTCTTGTGCTCTTGAGCAAGTTATTTAACTTTTGAGCCACAGTGTTGTTGATCATAAGGATGGTTATTGTAAATAACCAAATAAAAACCCAAGATGACCAAAAGGAGGTGAATTAAAACCGCTGGGCAAGGCTTTATTGGAAATACATGCTCTCCGGCTAAACTCTCCCGTCCATCGGAGTGTGAATGGGAGAATCGCGCACGTGTTCTGGGGTACAGAAACTTTTAAAAGGCCGGTCAGGAAGGGGAGGGCTTAGGGCAGGAAGAGAAGATCAGAGTCCTTCCTGGATGAGTGAGGAAAAGCCCGCTGATTGACAGGAGGCACCTCTACTCTTGATGTCAGCGTCTGGCTGGCCGCCCCTAAGTGGACACCCTGAACCGACCTAACAGTTATAATATTTAGTTAGCAGAGTCATTTGCAGGTTTGATTGAAGTAGCTCATATAAAAGCAGTGACAGTTTGTGACTGCTCTGAAAAACAATTGCCCGGCTTGAGGCACAGTGGCACACACACGTAATCCTAGCTTCTCAGGAGATTGAGGCAGGAGGAGCATGAGGTAACAACCAGCCTGGGCCACTTAGTGAGATCTGTTATCCAAAAAAGGGGGGAGGGCTGGAGATGCAGCTCAGAGGTCCTGGGGTCAGTTCCCCAGTTTTAAACAAAACAAAAACAAGCTTGTTAAGTAGATTGGAATGCTTGGGCCCATTTTTTTTTCCACCTCAGAATATATAAACACATATAGTAGGTCCTATGGTTTGGACTTAGTTTGTCTCCCAAGAGTCCACATGATGTAGTCTCAGTCCCCAGGGTAGTGGTGTTAGGAAGTGGTGGAACTTTCAGGAGATGGGGCTTGGTGGGAAGTCCTTAGGTCATAGGGAGTGTGTTCTTAGGCAGGATTAAGGTATTTCTGGTGAGATCCTTGAGTGGTAATAGGGTTGTTATAGAAGAATGAGCTTGGGTCCACTGAGTCTCTGCTTCCTTGCTTGAGATGTCATCTTTCTTCCCTCTCTTGCCCTGCTGTCTGTCATGGATCCTCCAAAACTGTGAACTAAATAAATCTCTTTACTTTGTGTGTATCTAGTGTCAGATAATTCATTATAATGATGAAACAGCATAATTTTAAAGATGTTGCTCCAGGCTTCCTGTCTTCTGGTTGTCCAGGGAAACACTGACTTGGGCATCGCTGTGGAGTTTCTTTGCAGATGGAACTGAGGTTACTAATCAGCTGGCCTTCACATGGCTCTTTTTATCCTCATAGTATTATTGATTTCTTTTGGCTTTGCGGGTTTAACTTAATTTTTGAAACTCTTACTTACCAAAGCAATATGTGCTCATTGTAATATTGAAATAATATCTTAATATTAGAAAACAGAAACCTTCCTCTCCTTTTTTCTCTGCTTCTTTCTCATTTCCATTCTGTAATTAATACAAATTAAACATTGTTTGCATATTCTCCTAGACATAGTGTTCATATACACATGTGTATCTGGATATTTCTATTTACAAAGATGCTGTCATTCAGTTACTTTGTTTAATAGCTTCCTTTTCCCCCTAATGTACCATGAGACACCTTTCTGTATATGTATAGCTCTTTTTTCTTTTTTGTATTTTTTTCATTTTTGTATTTTTTTTTTAATTTAACTCGGGCACTTGACCACTGAGCCACATCCCCAGCCCTATTTTGTATTTTATTTAGAGACAGAGTCTCACTGAGTTGCTTAGCACCTTGTTTTTGCTGAGGTTGGCTTTGAACTTGGGAGGCTGCTGGGATTACAAGTGTGCACCACCGCACCCGGCTCTCTTATGTTTTATAATGATTTCATAACATTCCATCAGATGGAAATATAAACTATATTTATTTATTTATATTTAGGTGGTTTCTGGTTTATTATTATTATATTATTATTATTGTTATTATTTTTGGTACTGGGGATTGAACTCAGGGGTACTTGAGCACAGAGCCACATCCCCAGCCCTATTTTTGTATTTTATTTAGAGACAGGGTCTTTAGCACTTCGCCATTGTTGAGGCAGGCATTGACTCGTGATTCTCCTGTCTTAGCCTGGCAAAGTGCTGGGATTAGTGGCGTGTGCCACTGTGCTGGGCTATCATTATTTCTTAAATGTTGCAGTGAGCATCTAGGTACATAGACCACTTACAGAGACAGTCCTATAAATAGTGTTATTACTGAATGAAGCCTGTGTATTTAAAATGTTACTAGATGCTGCTGTACTGCCTGCCCACTAGTAAAATGTATCAATTTGTACTCCCACCCATGATTTGATAGACTCTGGAAAAAAAATCAACCCATTAAGTCTAAGTTCGCCTTTCTATATAGGATGATGGGACATAATGGATTAATAGTAGAGTTGATTGCATTGTGGGGAACTGGTGTCTGGGAAATTAGGGATAAGAAGGAGACTTAATTTTTGCAACAGGTCCTTTGTAGATACATTATCTATTCAGAGAAGAGAGGAACAATGACACCTAGACTTCTATGGTTTCTTTGTTTAGTTTTTGTTTGGAAGGTCTGTCCAGTGGTGAGAGAAGTATGTTAAAGTCATCTGGTATTATTGTATTGTGGTCTATTTGATTCTCAAAATTGAGAAGGATTTGTTTGATATACATGGATGCTCCATTGTTTGGGGCATAGATATTTATAATTGTTTTGTCTTCTTTTTTTTTTTAATATTTATTTTTTAGTTGTAGGTGGACACAATATCTTTATTTTATTTTTATGTGGTGCTGAGGATCGAACCCAGTGCCTCCCGCGTGCTAGGCGAGCACGCTACCACTGCGCCATAATCCCAGCCCCTTGTTATGTCTTCTTAATGTATGGTTCTCTTAAGCAGTATGAAATGTCCTTATCCCCTCTATTTTTGGTTTGAGGTCTACTTTATCTGATCTGAGGATGGAGACCCCTGCTTGTTTACAACGTCCATTTGAGTGGTATGTTTTTCCCCATCCTTTCATCATCAGTCTGTGGATGTCTTTTTTGATGAGATAAATCTCTTAAAGACAACATATTGTTGGGTCTTTTTTTTTTTTTTCAGTCCAATCTGCCAGTGTATGTCTTTTGATTGATGAGTTTAGGTCTTTAACATTCAGGGTTATTATTGAAATATGGTTTGTATTTCTACTTGTTTTGATTTATGTTTGGTTTTCAACTTGATTTGGTTTCTCCTTTGATTAGCTTTTCCTTTAGTGTAGTCCCTCCCTTTGCTGATTGTCATTGTTGTTTTTCATTTCTTCTTTGTGAAATATTTTGCTGAGTGTTCTCTGCTGCAGGCTTTCTTGCTATAAATTCTTTTAACTTTTGTTTATCATGCAAAGTTTTTATTTTGTCATCAAATCAGAAGCTTAATTTTGCTGGATATGATTTTTGGTTGGTACCCATTTTCTTTCAGAGCTTGTTATATGTTGTTCCAGGATCTCCTGGCTTTGAGGGCCTGGGTTGAGAAATCTGCTGAAATCCAAATTGGTTTCCCCCTGTACGTAATCTATATCTTCTCTCTGGCAGCTTTTAAAATTCTATCCTTAGCCGGGTGTGTTGGTGAATTCCTGTAATCCCAGCACTTTGGGAGGCCGAGACAGGAGAATCACGAGTTCAGAGCCAACCTCAGCAACGGTGAGGCACTGAGCAACTCAGTGAGACCCTGTCTTTAAATAAAAACACAAAATAGGGCTGGGGATGTGGCTCACTGGTTGAGTACCCCTGAGTTCAATCCTCAGTACCCACCCCACAAAAGATTCTATCCTTATTGTGTATGGTAGGCATTTTCATTATTATGTGCCTTGGTGTGGATCTGTTGTAGTTTGTACATTTGATGTCCTGTAAACCTCTTGTACTTGATTTTCCAATTCATTCTTCATGTTCAGGAAATTTTCTGATATTATTTCATTGAAGAGATTGTGCATTCCTTTGGTTTGTATCTTGGTGCCTTCCTCTATTTGATAATTCTTAGATGTGGTCTTTTGATGTTATCCTATAATTCTTGGATGTTTTTTGTTCATGGTTTCTTACCATCTGCATAGTGTGGTCAACTTTATTTTTAATATTATATATTTTGTCTTCATTAACTGAGGTTCTATCTTCCAAATTATCTAGTCTGTTGGTGATGCTTTCTATTGAATCTTTTATTTGGTTTATTGTTGCCTTCATTTCAAGGATTTCCTCTTTTTTTCTTAATGTCTCTATCTTTTTCTTGAAGTAATCTTTTGCTCCCTGTATTTGCTCTCTTATCTCTTTGTTGGAGTGATCAATGGTTGCCTGTAATTGTTTTCATGTTATTCTGTGTTTCACAGATCATTTTAATTATGTATATTTTGAACTCCTTCTCTGATATTTCTTCTATGGTCCTGTCAGTGGATTCTATTATTGTAGCATCTTGGTTTGTCTGGGGCATTTTCTTTGCTTGTTTTTTCATGTTGTTCCTGTGTCTTCCTCTCTAGCAGTGCCGATGTGAGGTATTACAGTTTCTACCCTATAATCTTGTAGTGTCCCTGCCAGTTACCAATACTTCACCTCTGGTATAACCAGGGCTACAGGGACCTCGAGGATGATCTTCCTGGTCCTGGCTGTTGACTCTACATGAAAGTAGGCAGGGATAGCTGCTGGTTGGTACATGGGGGCCCATGGCGTGGCGTTGGGTTGGTCTCTCTGTGTGTGCACGGTTGGTCCACAGTCTTTATCCTATAGGCTTATAGATCCCCTACAGGGTTCCAATATCTCTCCTTTAAGGGGGAAACCAATATCAACAGATCTCAATACAAACAATATAATTTTAGACCAAGTAGCTCCTAATAGGACATTTATGGCTTTGTCACAAAATACAGAAATTATGAGTTCAATTAGTATCTACTATATAAACGGTAGAGTTGCAATAAGGTCTACAGTTTCTGCTGGTGGACTAAAAAGAACTGGGGGTGGGGTATAGGATGAGATGTTAGGGAGGTAGGAAGTGAAGATATAGAGTTATTAGATCCTAGAAAGTGTGAAAGAGGAATCCAAAAGGAGTTGGCTAGTAGTAGAAAAGAGAGAAAGAGATTTGGGGAAGACAAGTAAGTAGGAATAAAATAGAGTACAACAAACAAGGAAACACAAAAATTAAGAAAAATAAAACATGTAAAAATAGGAGATATGAGACTATATAATACAACTGTAATATACTAACCAGGTATCCCAGTTTTCAGTAGCCTAATGCATAAAAAATAACTTTATTTCACAAATATTGGGGATGTGAGGGTGGAAAAAGAGTGGGAGAGGAGCCGGGCGCAGTGGCGCATGCCTGTAATCCCAGCACTGGGAGATTGAGACAGGAGAATCACAAGTTCAAAGCCAGCCTCAGCAACCGGGGAGACACTAAGCAACTCAGTGAGACCCTGTCTCTACATAAAACACAAAATAGGGCTGGGGATGTGGCTCAGTGGTCCAGTACCCCTGAGTTCAATCCCTGGTACCCCTCCCCCCAAAAAAAGTGAGAGAGGGAAAAGAAGAAAAAGAAAGGAAGAAAAGAGAAAAAGAAAAAAGGAAAAAAAAAAAGATAATAGAGGGGGAAAAAGTTTCAAGGTAAATAAAAAGGCTTGCTTCCCTTCTCATCCAGTAGGTGGAGATGTCTGTTGTTTACTGGTATCTCTCTGCTCAGGTTCAATATAGAGATGAAGGAGCCCCAAGATGGTGGCATCCGTTTTCAGAGATAGGGTGTAGGACCATGCCGGTTGGTGGCATTGGGTGATGTGTTGGGAGGTACTACTCTGTGGTATGCTGTGCGGAAGTACAAGTTGACTCCAGATCCTGTCCAGTGTCCCCAGGTGTAGGCGAACGGAAGAGTTCCACAATGTTAGATGGAGGTCCACACAGGAGCAGCAGCCAGGGGGCCCTGCGTGGGAGCTACTGCTAGGGGTCCTGTATGGGTGGGCAAACTGAGGTTCTGCACGGTGTGTGGGCACTGGAGTGGGTCCTGCACAGGCGATCAGCCAGGGTCCTGTGCTGGTGAGGAGCTAGGGTCCTGTGGAAACGCTGGGGCCTGGTACCCATGCCCCACGCAACTAGAATTCCTGCATTGAGGCAGCTGTCCCGGGTCTTCTAATAACTTGCAGGAAACAATATTTTCACTACTTTAATTCCCAGTCCTGGAGAGACTAGGAACCCAGTGTCCGTTTAGGCCGCCCTCTTGGATCCGCTGTCACCTAGACCTCTTGTTTGCTCACCCCTCTATGAGTATTGTGTGTATTACAGGTTGCGAATCCCTTATCAGGGACCAGAAGTGGTTCTGTGGGGGTTTTTCAGATTTTGGAAAATTTGCATGGACTGAATATAAGGTTGAATATCTCTAACCTGAAACTTTTGGTGGGGAACATTTTGGATTTTGAATTTTTGGATTAGGGCTATTCAGTCAATATCACTCTTTTTAGTGCTTGAAGCAAAGGATCTGATTTTAATGTACATTTCTTTGATTATTAAAAAGATTGCTAAGATATTTTTAAAAATTTAAAAATTTTTAAAAATTTAAAAATTTTTAAAAAAGTTATGTTCTCACTGTAAAAACAATGGTTTCAACATTGAACATAAAGCCTTAGGTTCACTCATCGTAGTTCATTGGTGGTATCAACACTCCTGTCTCTCTCAGAGCCACTAGGCTGTCAGTTGGGTATAATTTTATAGAGTCACTTTGTGTGCACATGTTTTTAAGACATCAAGGGACTTACAGAGTGTGTTGATCCCAGAGGTTTAGGCACTGGACAGGCCAATCCTAAACACTGGGTACCTTTCCATTTTACATGTATTTGATATGTGAGACTTGAAGAACTTAAAAACTCTGAACTTTGGATCTTTTTTCTTCTTCAAAACTTGAAATAATGTATATAGTCCTGTGGAGGTAGATAGATATAGATTTTATGTGTTTGTGTGCATATAAATAAATGAGTGCACTTTTAATCTCCGGAATTGTATTTAAGAATATTTGAAGTCAAATGTGTAGTTTAAAAATAGTCTCTTTAAGCATTCATTTGGGAGGTGGAGTGTAGCTCAGTGATGGAGCACATGCTTAACATGGGAGAGACCCTGGGTTCAACCAGTCCAACCCAAACAGAACAACACTCACTTGGTTCATTTCACAAAAATATAATTCTCTGAACTTACTTCATTATATCAAGTCTGGTCTTATTGTCACCATTAGGTTTTTATTTTTATTTTTTAAAGAAAATCTAGAAGTTAAATAGCAAGGAGATGAAGGTACATTACAGGAACATTTTTGCATGACCGACTTTTGCCTTTTATGCTAATTATACTTTCACTTTCCTTCATAGGTCTCCCAATTCATCTTCCACTTAGCCTTTGATTTGTCTATCATCTTAATTTTTTGTACAGATAATATTTTCAAGTTCTCGCCAGAAAACATTCCAGGAGGAATCTTTTTATCTTACCTTCTAGAACCCTCCCTCCCTTCTCTTAATCTGTTCTTTTCTCTCATGAGGTTTCATCTTCCTTTTTTTAGCTACCATCTTCTTTATCAGGGCCAGACACAGGCCAATGCCCTCACTGGTGTTCCCACGAGCACCCTAGACACCTCCCGCCCCCCTTCCCTGTCTTATGCCACAATGGCTTTGTGACCTCTGCTTGCAGGCTGTAGGGCTCTGCCAGGCCAAGTGACTAATCACTGCTATCTCAGCTGTCCTTTGATATTTTTTTTAAAAAATTTCATCTCTTATTGACTTTCTAACCCAGTTTTCTCAGTGGCTATTACAATATATTTTTTCACAATTTCCAAGTCCCAATCTATAGTCCCCACTCTAAGAATGATGTCATTTCCTTTTTTATTGAAAAGATCTAAGGGATCACAAATTCAAATGTCAACAGGGACCATTAGAATTACCAAAATGAATGAGGCAATTGATGGGGACTGCAGAGTGCTGGCTATCTCTGGGTCTCTGGAGGTGGGGGCTGGGGCTGGGGGGTAGGGAGCACCAGTGATTGTTGTCCCATGGAAGCTTGGGCTTAATGTTGTTCCATCTTCTGTTTTCTCTAGAAAAATCAAATATCTAGTTTTCTATGTGAAATCTCAAATTGTTTGAATCACTTTTTTTTTTTGGGTACTGGGGATTGAACTCAGGGGTACTCGACCAGTGAGCCACATCCTCAGCCCTGTTTTGTATTTTTTCTAGAGACAGAGTCTCATTGAGTTGCTTAGTGTCTCCCCGTTGCTGAGGCTGGCTTTGAGCTCGAGATTCTCCTGTGTCAGCCTCCCAAAGTGCTGGGATTACAGGCATGTGCCACTGCACCCTGCTTGGATCCAGAGTTTGAAACCTAAGTGTCCAGGGGGCCTGGAGGGAAATGGTTGCCACTAATCAAAAATAAAATCAGCATATTATAGTGACACAGCCACTTTAATGTTTATAGCAGCTCAATTCACAGTAGCCAAACTATGGAACCAACCTAGGTGCCCTACAACAGACAAATGGATAAAGATAATGTGTTACATATACACAGTTGAGTATTACTCAGGTGTAAAGAAGAATGAAATTATGGCATTTGATGGTAAATGGATGGAACTGGAGGCTATCATGCTAAGCGAAATAAGCCTCTTCCAAAAAAACCTAAGTGTGAATGTTCTCTTTGATATGTGGATGTTAACCCACAACAAGGGAGGGGAAGATTAGAAGTTCACTGGACTAGACAAAGAGGAATGAAGGGAAAGGAGGGGGAATGGAAAGAGGAAAGACAGTAGAATGAATTGGACATAACTTTCCTGTTCATATATGAATACACGACCAGTGTAATTCCACATCATTGTACAACCAACCACAGGATGGGATCCTAATTAGAAGGTATACTCCATATATATATAATATATTGGAATATACTCTGCACTCTACTGTCGTGTATATCTAAATAAAACCAAGAAAAAAAAAGTCATACCATGCTTAGGAGTAGCAATCTTAAGAAGAGTAACAATGAATATAATCTCTAAGTGAAATACAAAATAGAGTTGGGGATGTGGCTCAGTGGCTGAGCGTCCCTGAGTTCGATCCCCAATACTTGGCACCCCCCGAAAAAAGATTTTGTGTATATATAATCTATTTCCACTTTGTGGTACAGTGATTTTAAGGTCAAGTTTGTAATTTCAGCTTATTTATATACTTATTTTTAAGCTGTTCATTATTCAAAAAGTTAATGTATTAATATAGTTGTCCCTGGGTATCTGAGGGGAATTGGTTCCAGGAACCCTGGAGGATAACAAAATCTGGATGCCCAAGTCTCTTATATAAAGTTGTGTAGTAGTTGCATATAACCTATATTCTTTAAGCCATCTTTAGTTGTAATGCTTAATACAATGTAAGTACTAAGTAAATTGTTCCTGTATTGTTTGGAGAAAAGGACAAGAAAAAAAAATCTGTGTTCAGTCCAGATACAACCATTGTAGGTCTGTATGTAGCACACAACAGCAAAAAGGCAAAAGTTTTTGTTTTTAATATTAAAAACAAAAAACATGGCATTTTAATATTTTGTATTTTAATATCCAAGGTTTGTTGAATTCATGGATGTGGATTCCACAGATACGGAGGGCTGACTGTATATAAAGGTTACAGAAGGTTACAGAAGGTAGCTACAGAAAGGTTTGTTTGATAATCAGCCAGTAAATTGCAGTCTAGTGTAGTACTCAGAATGGTTGATGGTGGACCTTCAAGGACTGCCTAGGTCAGAATCCTATTTTGAGATTTACTAGATTGTACAATTTGCCTCATCTCTCTCTCTACTCCTCAGTTTCTGTGTCTGTGAAATTAGGTAATAATAACAACATTTCCCTTGTGGGTAGTGTTGTGATTGATTAAAGGATACCACGCACTAAGCACAGTGCCTGACCCCACAGTGGTAGCTGCTTTCTTCTTTAATGTCCAACAATTCTTAAAAAAAAAAAAAAAAAAAAGCCACATTTTCATATATTTACTGGGGTTTTAAAAAAACTAATACTTCGTGACTTGCCTAACATACATAGGGCCCTGGGTTTGATCCCCAGCCCCGCAGGGTATGGGATGGGAAACTAAAACCTTTCATTTTGTAAATTTTAATACTGGTTAGAAAATCTTGTGTTTTATGGCTGTGAGATTATTTGGGAAATGTCTTCAAACTTCTTTTCAAAATGCATACTTTTCCTTCAGAAGACTTCCTCTCTGGGACACTGTCATCTTTACCTTAGAGGGATCAAGGACACCATTTGGGTTGTGCAGTGTGATCAAGTAGAGGTACTCCTTTTGCCAATTTCTTGTGTTCACTTGTGCTTAGTTACATTGTTGATATTATCACTGTTGTGGTTCCTTGAAACCACATGTTTATTTTGTGGGAGTGAGATTGGAAGAATTATAATGATGACATAGTCGGTCTGTCCACATACCAGGGCAGGGGTCAACAGTAACACCTTGTAGTTCACTGAAGGAGACCAGGAGGTTGTTACTGTGAACATCCTAGTCTTCCTTCAGAGACTCTTTTGTTGTGTGATTAA
This sequence comes from Geosciurus inauris, assembly GCA_004024805.1. Taxonomy (NCBI): domain Eukaryota; kingdom Metazoa; phylum Chordata; class Mammalia; order Rodentia; family Sciuridae; genus Geosciurus; species Geosciurus inauris. The sequence continues at coordinate 38,528 of PVHX01012268.1, read as the reverse complement.
CTGGCATCTGGACTGAGAAGAGGGTACCAGTGGTAGTCCATGCACAAAATATCAGTAAATTGTGATTTTTCTTTTTCTTTTTTTAAGAAGAAGTAGAACTCTGTTACCTTCCATGCAAACCAAATAGCATGGCTTTTACCATGTCCTTTCAACTCACCAGTGAAGGTACCATGTGAGTCTGTTCTGTGCTTTGTACCTACCACTTCTCAGCCTATCAGCCTCTCCACCTCGTGGATTTCCCATATGCTCCTGTCACCTTACTATTCTTGTGCAGTTTACACAGTGACAGGTTGGGTCCTGTTGTTTTCACTTAAAAGTTTCTCAGACTCTCTTGTATCTCTGTGGTCTTATTAGCATTATAACCTTATTGGTTTTCTAATTTTATTGCTTTGACATTGTAGAATTAACTGTTGGCTATCCTCTAATAATGGGTATTCAGATATTTCTAATTATTCTTCAGATAATGGTATTTAGATATTTCTAATTATTCTTTAGAATTCTGTAATGAATAGCTTTTGTGCACTTTTTATAAAAAACTTTCTTTGCAAATTAGTTCCTTAAAACAAGTGTGTTATAATGGAATGACTAAGTCTTACTACATGGTGCATTGCTTTCCTAAAGGTTTCACATTAAATATGGTGCCACTAGTAAATCCGCAATTTCACTACAACATTGACACCAGTGAGTGAGTATTATGATATTTTTGTGTGTGAGTACATTTTAGTATATGTAAAATAGTAACTCATGGTTGTTTAATATGCATTTTTGGTTATCACAACAAATGAAAATTGCCCCATCTTTTTATTTATATATATATATATATATATGCACATTTATTTTCTCTCCTAAGTCTGGGATTTAGATTTCTTAGTAGATATTTAAATAAAGTTGCATTTTATATAGCAATCACTTCCTTTGTCCAACATGTAATTCTGTTAGCTTCTTTAATAAAATAAAACTCTGGGGACTTTTATTAATAGACAAGATTTTAACAGAAAGTAGCTGTATAGGACCTATTTTAGGCAGAAAACCCTCAGTTTTGGACATAACTCTCTGGCACTTCTGCATTATAAAATGATACATTATTTCAAATACCACACTCTAAGTCTTTATGTATAGCCATTCCTTATGATTTGATAGCTTAATTCTCAGGAAGTAAGTCAATGAGCCTGCCAGTCCCTTTCTTTTTAAACACATAGGATGTACAGATGATGATTAGAGTCTGATGGTGAAAATACATCTGCTTCATGTGGGGCAGATTAAGGGGCAAAGTCCTTGCTGTCTTGATGGGTCAAGTTCCTGATGGGATAGAGTTCCTAAAGGGCAGCCCACTTTCCAGACCTGTGACCACTTCACTGGGACATATTGCTTGTGGAGTTCCACTGGCAGGAGAAAGTGTTCTGTGCCAGTAAGCTGAAGTCATTGTTTCTATTCAAGTACTCACTATTTTAGTTTCATATTAGTTCAGAATGCCCATTCAGAATGCTCATGGGACTAGAGCAGTTTCATTTTATACATTTTTAATGATATTTGCAATAACACATAAGCTAATGATTTAGAAGTACTTGATTCTACAGGATTTCTTGGGCAGGGGTAGCAGCATTTGGGGGATAGTCCAGTCATTTCTCTTGTATTTTCAATAGCGATAGAACGTATTTCAGAACATTTATGGAATCTTTCTTTTCTGATGACATGGTAACTATGACAGCAATCTCTGATTTTTACCCAGCTACCCTAATGCTCCAAGAAATATGCAAATAATAAAAACATCTACACTGAAGTTCTTGCCCCAATCTTAATTGAAATCTACTGCTTAAGTATATTGTTATGTAATTTTTACATTATAGTCAATATTTTTCACATTAATTTTAATACATTATTAATAAATCTTGCATTATAGTTCATGATATTTTTCATATTGTTTTAATACATTATTATATACATTTTGTATATGTGTTTTCATATAAAGTTTTAAAATATTTGACACAAAAGTTGATGAGCTAAGAATCTGAACCATATTAATTCCCCACTCTCCACATATTGTGCCATATAGCACTGAACCATGTGTATGTTTATTTTCATATAAAACTTTATGGCAGACTTTAATCATTTCAGTTAATGCAGTCAAAACTTTCAAAGAGTAACAACTTTTGAGTTCCCAATGGCTTATAATCTTTGAATTAGAATCTTTCTGTGGAAAATTTGGGATATGAGATTATCAGATTTTTCATTCAGCTAGTATTTATACTGGTACTGTAAAAAATGTACACTAAATCCTTTAAAAACATGAGTGATGGATCCCAGGCCCTTCTCCATCCGCAGATTTGCAAACATACTATAATAGCATATAATTTCTTCTACTCTTTAATGTCTGTCTATTTACTTGTTTTTGAGTAACAGCCATAGCTTTTTTGTGCCACTCAACTGGGTTTTCAGTTTCATCCATAGCTCTGGCCATTGGCTTTTTTCTGACTATTGCACACGTACAAAAAAAAAAAAAACAAGCTTTAAGTCTGCTTCTAGGAGTTACTGGATAGGCAGAAAACAAAGCTTCGTTGGAATACAGATGTAGGTTTTTTGGCTGGGCCACATGTAACTGGCTGCAGAGCCCAAGCTTGTGACTTAAATTTGTTTCACATCTCAACTGGCACTAGTTGTCAGGGACCTAGAACCTAAAATTTTGGAAAGGCCAAGTATCTGTTTGAAAGGATATTTTATTTAATAACAAGGTCTTATTAAGAAAGCGAAATATACTTTTGGAATATTTGAAAGGTGAAAATCAATGTGTGATTAATTCCCTGAATGAATGGGTGGTGGGAAGAGTAAATGCTGTTAGCAGTGAGAGCAGAGGAAGACTGTGTTAGGACATAACATGAAAAGGTTTCATGATTTGGGCAAGACTTAAGAACTAGTTACAAGTATGATTTTGAACATGGTTAGGCGCCAAGGTATTTGATCTTAACTCCTACAAACTCTATTCCAATGTAAGGGCACTGAGATTTTGGACTTCAGTCTGTTTTCAAAATTTGTGGTTCTGTGTGTCCCCCCTACAACTTTATAACTCAGCCACTCAGTCAGGCTCCTTTTCCTTGAAGATCCAATTCAGTGATGGCCTCTCTCTAGTCTTTCCAGATTTGCTTGTCAGGCACCTATAGCATTTTAAATCTTTCACAATACAGCTTTAGTTTGGTCTCTTTTGTTACCCGTTTCCCTGCTGGATTGTTAGAATCAGGGGGCAGGAAATACATATTACACTCCACATTATTTATCACATCATTTGACTTGTACATTGAATGTGATGTTGATAGAAGAGGAAATAGAATGTTTAACCAAGAGGACAGAATGAGTATGGCTTCAGAAGGAGGAGTAGTAGAACAAAAGCAGCCATCCTAGGTGTATGAACCATCCCAAATCAGGAGGAGTTAGGTTGGAAAAGCAGGAAAGGAATTCAAACTCAAGGATTTGGCCTTTATTCTGCAGTCACTGAAAACCAGGTAGAGACTAGCGTGATTAAAAAGAAAAGTTGAGACCATTTCTGTCTGCACATGAACTGATGATGAAGATAGTTAGTATATTTCTCCCTTTTATTTGGAACCACATCAGAACCTGTCTTTTAGTACAAAGGGGCACTGGGTTACATTTATGTGACACATTTCCTCCAGAAATCCCTGAGAACTTGAGGAAGTGGTGGGAATGATTCAGCAAGGGGACTTCTTCCTGCGCATGTGATGGAGAGTTGTGGCTGGATAGAGCTCTTCCTGCCAGCCCATAGTCTTTGCATGATTTCTGTTGATGCTACTTCAGGCTTTTCCCAGATGGAAACTTCACGGAGGATGAGACTGAATGGAAATACATTTGGAAGACTTAGGGTCTTTCAAGTAAATTTAGTCCTGAATCCTTACTGAAGGGCCTGAACTTTCTGGAGACGCCTGACTCATCAAGAAGATAGACATCGGTCATAGCCTGATTCTTTGATTACCTATGGCAATAAAGAATATAGTGGGCTGGTTGCTCTGGCACACAACTGTTATTCCACTGACAGTGGAGGCTAAGACAGGAGCGTCTCAAGTTGGAGGCCAATCTGGGCAATTTAGCGAGACTCTTGTCTTAAAGAATAAAAAAGGCAGGGGATATAGCTCAGTAGTAGAGCATCCCTGGGTTCAATCCCTAGTTCCATCAAAAAAACATACAAAAACAGTTATGAGCTATGCTTGGCTTGTAGACCCATGCTTTACACACTTTGGTCATATCTGAGAGGAGACTTTGGGTTCCACTCAGTTTTGGAGCATGGACTGTGGCAGCATTATAATAAACAGTAACTTTCCTAATGATCGTTTGTCATCTCCTTCTCAATTATGATGGTCATGCTTTAGAATATCAAAGGGTTTTAGAAAATAAATAGTAGCAAAGTGTTCTCCATCTTAAAGGGATTTATAAACATCACTTATTTCATGGTTTGGAGGATTTTCTTAGAACTCAAAACCTGAGATTGTGGGAAGGATGTTAAAGGTTTGTTTTATTCAGTGGACAGATATAGACCGTATTTTTTTTTCCTCTTGTAATTTTGTATAGGAAAGGTTTGTGAGTCATATAAAAAGCTATTTGTAAGTACTTGTCTTTACACTAAGGATTTTTCTTCTAGGAATGTTGCTTGCTTGGGTTTGGGTTTTTCAATGGCTTACTTTTCAGTTTAATAATGTGGTCCTTTTTTAAAATTAAACTTGTCAGTGAGCCTTTTTGTGAGTGGCTGCCTGTGTTGGTTGGTTAGTATTTATAGCTTAGGTCTGTTTCTGAGGAAATGACTAAAGCTTCTTGGATTCGATCAAATTGTATAACAAAGAACATCTTTGACTTACTTAAACAAGGCCTGTGATCACAACTCAAAAAATCTAATGGTTCATGTTTATAAATGTTTTTATGTATTCAGTCCGGGTTGGGCTAAATAATTGGAGCTGTGTGTTGAGGAGGGATTGAATAAACTCAGTGTCTCTTAGTGTCAGTTCCTCTGGATCAAGTTCGGGCAATACTTCCTACAGAACATAGGTATACTTTTTTCTTCTCTTTAAACTGCTTTACAGGTTTTCTCCATTGACATTTCTATCTAAGAACTCTGATATGGTCACCAGAGAACCTGATGGGGTTTGGGGTAGGGCCTAGGCAGTGACTGATTGGCAGACATCCATTGTCTTGTTCTCTGCTGGAGCTCCCTGCTGCCCTGTCTATCTGAGTCTGTTTTGTATTGTTATAACAAAATATTCAAGGCTGGTTAAATTATAAGGAAAAGGGCTTTATTTTGGCCCACAGTTTTGGAAGTCTAAGAACATGGTAATGGCATTAGTGTTTGGTGAGGGCCTCCTGACCAGTGGCATCACATGGTGAAAGCTTGTGATATATAGGGGAGAAAAGGGATGGGGAGAGATTGGTTGGTCAGTCATTTGGTGGGAGAGGAAGCAAGGGAAGGAAAGGGCCAGGCTCACTCTTTTTTTTGACAGCTAAGTCTCTTGAAAACTAGTTTACTCTTTTTTTTTTTAAAGAACTAACCCACTTCCAGAGACCAACATTAATCCCTTCTTGAGGACACTCATGACCTAGTCACCTCCCGCTAGGCCTCACCTTTTAGTGGTCCCACCGCCTTTCCATACCATTACAGTGGGGACTAAGCTTCTACATGAGTTTTGGTGTGGGCAGAACACATCCAAATCATTGCACCATCTCTGGAATATCCACAGGCTCTTCCTACTCTAAACTTACCCTCTCACCATTGATTTGGTCCTCATGGAAGTATAGTTCTTCCTTCTACTTCTTCTAGCCAGGAGATGAAGGGGCTTTGCAGGAAGGAAGAGATGGCTTAGCTTCTGTCTGCTCAGCCACTGACTGACCTGTGCTTTGGGGTCCAAGCTGGAACTCACATTTTCCCATAAAGATTGGGATGATGGTTGGATTCTGTGTTTCAATGAGCCACATTGTGAACTCATTGGGATTTTCTGCACTGGCTTTTCTTGATAATGAATATTTGGTTACATTGATTATTTCAACCTTTTCTTAAGCAACTCAAGAAACCACTTCTCCAACTAAATGATTAATCAAAATGAAATTACTCTGCCCAAATATCACTAGTTTCTGCCTCTGTTCTCAGAAACATTTAAGGCTGGGATTCCTGAAGCTTACTTTGAAAGCTGTTCATTAATAGAACTTTACTTTTGGAGCATAAGTTAGTCTTAATCAGGCTTGCCTAAGTAGACACCATTAATTGCTTAGAATTTGCCTGGATTGGTGTGTGTGTCTGGACCATATATATGAAACCAGCTTTAGGAAAGGGCAAAATGGACAGGTGCTTACCTGATACGATGGAAGAAATTCCTTCAAGATGATCCCTGATTCAGGCCTAAAATTCTGTTGTCAGTAAATCATTTTAAACACTTGATTCTTTTGAAACTTTCTTTGGGAGGGAGTAGAGAGAGAAAGAAGGGAGAAGGGGAGAGAAAAGGAAGAGAAGCGAATGTTGGTAGGAAGGATATCCATTATGTTGTTGCAGCCTTGGAGCTGACCCTTTTGTTTCCCTACTGGATTCAACATCTGCGGTCACTGAATCCTCTGTTCTATCCCTCGGTAGAAGGAAGCGGAGATATTCTTATGTGATAACATTGTCTAGGACTGCCCCTTATTATGTAAAAATGCATTATCTCTTGTATTTAACTTGGAGACACCTTACTTTCTGATTTCGGTGGAGGTAGTTATGAGATTTTTTTTTTTTTTTTGGTACCAGGGATTGAACTTGGGGGTACTCAACCACTGAGCCACTAACACAAAAAACTATTTTGTGTTTTATTTAGAGACAGGATCTCACTGAGTTGCTTAGCACCTCATTGTTGCTGAGGCTGGCTTTGAGCTTGTGACTTTTCTGTTTCAGCCTCCCAAAATGCTGGGATTATAGGTGTGTGCCATTGCGCCTGGCAGTTGTGAGATTTTTGAAGAGTGAACACCTTAAAAAGAACATTTATTATTCTTAAATATTCTTTTCCACCAAAATATCTTTTTGTTACTGTATCATCATAGGGATATATGTGCCTGTATACACTGACAGGGGAATTTTTTCCCTAAATATGAGTTATTTAAGAGAGAAGGGAATCAGAAATGCAGTTGTGAAAACAGTGTATTTGTTTCTGTGTGTTGCCTATGTACTGTTCTTCCTGGACAACAAAATAAGAAATGGATTGCAAGCATTTCCTTTTTGTTTTTTTCTTTTTCCTTTTTACCTGAAAGACTAAATGTAGTTGACTTTTTATATCTTTGGTTTCCAAATCTACAGGTTCAACCAATTGCACATTGAAAATATTCAGGAAGAAGAATTGCATCTGTACTGAACATGTGCAGACTTTTTTTCCCTTGTCGTTATTCTCTTTAACAACTATTTACATAGCATTTACATTATATTAGGTGTTGTAGGTAATCTTAAGGTGACTTAAAGTATATGGGAAGATATACGTAGATTCTACACATACACATGACATTTTACATAAGAACTGGAGCGTCCTTGGAGTTTGGTATCTGAGTGGATCTTGGAACCAATCCCTCTGCAGATCCCAAGGGACAACTATATTGTAAAAACATGATTAATTTATTTACTCAACAGATATTCATAGAGTACCTACCACGTGCTAGGTAACTTGGTTATAAATATTATGATGGTTTTAGCAGAAAGTCAGTTTTCAAGGAATATTTGAAGCTGTTCGATAACTAAGGAAGGAGAAGGAAGGAAGGAGAAAGAGAGGGAGGGGATGCTAGGTGGGGAAAAGGAAGAGGAAGGGGGAGGAAGGTTAGATAGAGACAAGTCCTTAATACATATTTTCTTATTTTGAATTATACCTGTGTTACTTAGTTTGATGTTCTTGGCTTATACAATAATAACCCCCTATACTTTTTTTTCCCCTAGTGTATTACAATTTGGAATTAGTTTTAATTTGTCATTTTTTATTTCTTTTCAGTATAAAACTTGTATGGATCAGTTTGCTAAGGACGTGCAAGATTTGAAGAGCTGAAAAAAGTCAGTATTAAACCTGGTTTTTAAAAATGTAAGTAAACTCACCCCTCACCATTCATATCTGACATCTCCAGAGTATAAATTTTTCTTCCCAGTAGTAAAGGTACTTGCTATAGTCAGTCTGCTCATTTTATCTTGAAAATGTATGGTCTACTTCTCTCTTTCAAAACTTTTAAATTCTAAAGATGGCTGCAGGGTTTAGACATGCTGTAGCACTCAATGAGCAAATCTTTATTTGGCACTGATAAGGTAAACACAGACTTGGTAGCACATAAAAGGCACCAGACCCTTTGTTCTTAGGTCCTTTACTGCTCTGTACCTCACAGGCGATTTCAGTGCCTCATCTAAGCCAATGAAAATTTTTGACCCATTAATTTTTGACCCAGTAGGCTGAGAAAATGAGGTGGTAGTTTTCACAGAAATTTATTCCTCTTACTTGGTCATAACTGCAGTTTATTGAGCTTCCACCAAGGGATAAGCATTTGAATAATTCAAGTCAGTATTCATTCTGCAAGTACTTTTTCTAAATATTTGATAGGTGCTCTGACTCCGATCTTATCCTCATTGGCAGCCTTGCAAAGTGGGAGTTGATATTTCAAAAATCTAGATGAGGATGTTGAGGGTCAGAGAGAGGTAAGGAGCATGTTGTCAGTCATTCAGATGGTAGGTATATACATAGTGCTGTGTGAATTCAATAGTAAATGCTCTTCTTGGCATGAGTGTCTGTAGAAGAGTAAAGCCTTTTGGGTTGTGTTCTTATTTTTTCCTTCTTGGTATTGGAGATCTAACCTAGGACTTTGATCATGCTAGTCAAGCACTCTACCATAGAGCTACATCCCTAGCCCTTTTTATTTTGAGATGGGGTCTCCAGGATCTTTCTAAATTACCTTGAACTTGTCATTCTCCTGCCTCAGGCTTCCAAGAAGCGGCATCTTGTACCTGGCCTTGGTGGTGTTCTTAATAAGAACAAGAAGGAATCCTTCTAAATTTTGGCTGTGGTCACAACAAAGAAGGAAGTTAGAGAAACATTCCCATGTTCGAGAGATAGCTTAGTACCTAGATGGAGTTCAGAGATCTGCTGTTGAGTTCCAGCCTCTTCGTGGCTTTCCTCTGTGGACTTAATAGATTAACTCAGCTGGAAACAATTACTTTTATGCCAACTGTGTGGGTAGGCCTGATGCTCCGAAGGTCTCTTTCCATGGACTTTTTATCTAAGTGTCTTATACATGAAAGAAAGTGTGCACATCATAACTGGATGGCTTGATGGAACAGTTGTCACAAAGTGGGCACATTTGTGTAATCACAACTCAACTAACTGAACCTTATTAGCACCCTAGAGTCCCCTCTTTTCCCGTTCCCAAGAGTAACCAGTATTCTGCTTTTGGTTAGTTTTGCCTGTTGTTGTTTTGATATACTTGAGGTTGAACCTAGGTACCCTCTACCACTGAGATATGCCCACCCAGCCCTTTTTATTTTTTATTTTGAGACAGGGTCCTGATAAGTTCTGCCTTGGCCTCCTAGGTTTCTGGGATTATAGGCTTGAACCATCAGGCCTGGCTAGTTTTGCCTTGAAAAAAAATTGTGGATACATAAATATATCATACAGTGTATATTCTTTTATGTCTGGTTTATTACTTTTCTTATTATGTTTGTGAAGCTCATCCACAATATTCCACTTAGTTTACTTTTTTTATTCTTCTTGTTTAATGGTGTCGAATTATGTGTCTGTTTTATGGTTGCTGGACATTAAGGTAGTATCTGGTTTGAGCATATTATTCATAGGGCTCCTATGAATATTTTTGTGTGTATCTTTTGGTGATGATTCTGGTTTGTTTGTTCAGGGACTACCCAGTAATTCAGGTTCAGCAGCCCTCTGGAGTGATGTTAGAATAGACTTCTCTGAAAGTAGAGAAGCTGATTTTGGATAGCTGAAGTGAATTTCTTGTTTACAGGGGATGTTCTAAGCATGCTAACTCATCAGGAACAGATGAAGATGTTTTCATAGGTTATTTGGGGATGTAGCCAGATATGTGAATGATTTGGTGAGGCTGTTCCCTTGGCAGAGAAGGGTTTTGGGTCCATGGTATAGGAAGGAATTACAAAGGGGAAGAGAAAAGAGATCTCAAAGACAGATGTGTCTGGACCACCTTAGAAACTCAGGACTTCTGTAGACAAGATCAAGAGCCTGGGAAAGTGACAACTCAGGAGAAGACTCAACGTAATGAGACCTGGTGAATCTAAGAAGATGAACTGAGACAGTAAAATAGATTTGGTCAGGCAGGCTGAAGCTGAGAAGGAGCTCTCAAAGCATTTCCTGAACAAATTCATTACTTTCGTTTAAAGGAAGATTTGACAAAACAGTCTCTAAAATCTGAATCTTTAGCAAAAAATGAACTTAGCAAAATTATTGAATGGGGAAAAATGTATTTTTTTAAACAACTGGGGGATGTGAGCATGGGGACTTTGCTGTGAGACCATTCTGCATTCAGACCCCAGTTCTCTCATCTTCTTGTCCCATGAACTCTCAGGGTTGACTTCCTCATCTGTAAAATTGGAATGTTAATATGCCTGCCTGTAAGGTATCATGAATTTGCTGTGACAGCTTATTGCAATAGTGTCAGCACTGTGTCTCTGGCCATATAGCAATAGCATTAAAATTATAGTCATCATTTTTAGTATTTTTCCCATTCTTATTTCTAATATTACCTGTGTGACTCTATATATGGTACTTTATAAAAATTTTCAGATAATTTTTTTTAAAATATGAGACTTTTTTCTTTTTATGTATGGTGAATACTAAGATATTTTTCTACATGCCTTATCTTAAAATGAAACTCAGAGGAAGGATGACGGGAAACATGTTGTCCTTGGTGTGTCCCCCCACAGGGTGAGTCAGTACAGATGCTTCTGGTTGTCTGGTTTGCTTGGTTAGTTCAAGAAGAGGCCAGTGGAGCTGAGATTAGTGAGAAAGTAAGGCTGTTTTTAAAAATTAATTAATTAGTTTTACAGTAGAATGCATTTTGACATATAGTACACAAATGGAGTACAACTTCTCATTCCTCTGGCTGTACATGGTGCAGAGTCACTCCACTAGTGTAGTCATACATGTATATAGGGTAGTAATGTTTTGTCTCTTTCTACTGCTCTTCCCATTCCCACAGCCCCACCCCTCCCCTAACTCCCCTCTACACAAACCAAAGTTCCTTCATTCTTCCCTATCCCCCCGCCCCACTATGGATCAGCATTGGCTTATCAGAGAAAACATTTGCCTTTTGGTTTTTTGGGATTGGTTTATTTCACTTAGCATGATGTTCTCTAGTTCCATCCATTTATCTGCAAGTGCCATAATTTAATTCTTCTTTAAGGCTGAGTAATATTTCATTGTGTATATGTACCACATTTTCTTTATCCATTCCTCTGTTGAAGAGCATCTAGGTTGGTTTCATAGTTTAGCTATTGTGAATTGAGCTGCTATAAACATTGATGTGGCTGTGTCACTGTAGTCTGCTGATTTTAAGTCCTTAGGTTATAAACCAAGGAGTGGGGTAGCTAGGTCAAAGGGTGGATCCATTCCAAGTTTTCTGAGGTATCTCCAAACTGCTTTCCACAGTGGTTGCACTTGTAGTCTCACCAACAATATATGAGTATACCTTTTTCCCCACATCCTCATCAACATTTATTATTGTTTGTATTGTTGATAATTGCCATTCTGACTGGAATGAGATGAAATATTAGAGTACTTTTGATTTGCATTTTTCAAATTACTAGAGATGATGAACTTTATTTATTTATTTATTTTTGGGTACTGGGAGTTGAACTCAGGGGTACTTGACCACTGAGCCACATCCCTAGCCCTATTTTTTTGTGTTTTATGTAGAGACAGGGTCTTACTGAGTTGCTTACATTGCTAAGGCTGGCTTTGAACTCGCGATTCTTCTGTCTCAGCCTCCCAAAGTGCTGGGATTACAGGCATGCATGACCATGCCTGGCTAACTTTTTTTAATGATTGTTGATTGATTTTATTTTTTCTTCTGTAAAGCATCTGTTCAGTTGCTTAGCCTATTTATTGATTGGGTTATTTGCTTTTTTGGTGTTAAGTTTTTTGAGTTTTTATATATCCTGGAGATTAGTGCTGTGTCTGAGGTGCGTGTAGTAAAGATTTTTTTCCCATTCTGTAGGGTCTCTAATCATGTTATTGATTGTATCCTTTGTTGAGAAGGAGCTTTTTCGTTTGAATCCATCCCATTTATTGATTCTTGATTTTACTTCTTGTGCTTTAGGAGTTTTGTTTAGGAAGTCAGGTCCTAAGCCAACATGATGAAGGTTTGGGCCTACTTTTTCTTCTATTAGGCATGGGGTCTCTGTTTTAGTGTCTGTCTTTTATCCATTTTGAGTTGATTTTTGTGCAGGGTGAGAGATAGATGTTCAGTTTCATTCTGCTACGTATGGATTTCCAGTTTCCCCAGCATCATTTGTTGAATAGGCTATCTTTTCTCCAATGTATGTTTTTGGCGCCTTTGTCTAGTATAAGGTAGCTACATTTATGTGGTTTGTCTCTGTGTCTTCTATTTTGTACCATTGGTCTACATGTCTATTTTGGTATCAATCCTATGTCATTTCTGTTACTACTGCTCTGTAATATAGTTCAAGTTCTGGAATGTGATGCCTCCTACTTCACTCTTCTTGCTAAGGATTGCCTTTGCTATTCTAGGTCTCTTATTTTTCCAAATGAATTTCATGATTGTTTTTTCTAGTTCTATGAAGAATGTCATTGGGATTTTTATAGGAATTGCATTAAATCTGTATAATAGTTTTCATAGTATGGCAATTTTGACTATATTAATTCTGCCTATTGAAGAACATGGGAGATTTTTCATCTTTTGAGGGCTTTGATTTCTTTCTTTAGTGTTCTCTAGGTTTCATTGCAGAGGTCTTTCACTTCTTTTGTTAGATTAATTCCAAAGTATTTTTTTTTTTTTTTTTTTGAGGCTATTGTGAATGGGGTGGTATTTCTCATTTTATTGCAGTGTGGATTCATCACTTATATATAGAAATGCATTTGATTTGGGTATTGATTTTATATCCTGCTATTTTGCTGAATTCATTTATGAGTTCTAGAAGTTTTCTGGTGGAATTTTTTTGATCTTCTAAATATAAAATCATGTCATCAACAAATAGTGATAATTTGAGTTCTTCTTTTCCTATGTGTATTTCTTTAATATCTTTTGTCTGTCTGATTGTTCTAGGTAGAGTTTCAAGGACTATGTTGAATAGAAGTGGTGTCTTATTCCAGTTTTTAGAGGGAATGCTTTCTGTTTTTCTCCATTTAGAATGATGTTGGTATTGGGTTTAGCATAGATAGCTTTTACAATGTTGAGGTATGTTTCTACTATCCCTAGTTTTTCCAGTGTTTTGAACATGAAGAGGTGCTGTATTTTTTCAAATGCTTTCTCAGTGTCTATTGAGATAATCATATGATTCTTGTCTATTGATGTGATGAATTACGTTTATTGATTTCCATGTGTTGAACCAGCCTTGCATACCTGCAGTGAACCTCACTTGATCATGGTGCACTTTTTAATATGTTTTTATATGTGGTTTGCCAGAATTTTATTGATGATTTTTGCATCTAGTTCATAAGGGATATTGGTCTGAAGTTTTCTTTCTTCGATGTATCTTTGTCTGGTTTTGGAATCAGGGTAATACTAGCCTCACAGAATGAGTTTGGTAGGGTTTCCTCCTTTTCTATTTCATGGAATAATTTGAAAAGTATTGGTATTAATTCTTCTCTGAAGGTCTTGTAGAACTCAGCTGAGAATCTGTCTGGTCCTGGGTTGTTCTTGGTTGGTAAGCTTTTGATGGCATCTTCTATATCCTTGTTTGAAACTGATCTTTTTTTTTTTTTTAATTTTTTTTTTTTTTTAGTTGTAGATGGACACAACATCTTTATTTTAGTGTGGTGCTGAGGATCGAACCCAGCACTTCATGCATGCGAGGCAAGCGCTCTACCACTGAGCCACAATCCCAGCCCTAAAACTAATCTTTTAAAGTTGTGTATGTCCTCCTGATTCAGTTTGGGCAGGTCATATGTCTCTAGAAATTTTTTAATGTCTTTGGGATTTTCCATTTTCCTGGAGTATAGGTTTTCAAAATAGTTTCTAATTATCTTCTCCATTTCAATAGTATCTGTCGTGATATTTCCTTTTTCATCTCGAATTTTAGTAATTTGAGTTTTTTATCTCCATTAGGGTGGCTAAAGGTTTGTCAATTTTATTTATTTTTTCAAAGAACTAGCTTTTTGTTTTGTCAATTTTTCAGTTGTTTCTTTTGTTTCAATTTTATTTATTTCAGCCCTGATTGTAATTATTTCCTGTCTTCTACTACTTTTGGTGTTGATTTGTTCTTCTTTTTCTAGAGCTTTGAGATGTAATGTCAGGTCATTTATTTGTTGACTTTTTCTTCTTTTAATGAATGAGCTCAATGTAATGAACTTTCCTCTTAACACAGCTTTCATAGTATCCCAGAGATTTTGATATGTTGTATCAGAGTTCTCATTCACCTCTTAAGAATTTTTTTTATCTCCTCTCTGATGTCTTCTGTTATCCATGCATAATTCAGTAGCGTATTGTTTAGTCTCCAGGTGTTGGAGTAGCTTCTATTTTCTATTTTTTCATTGATTTCTAATTTCATTCCATTATGGTCTGATAGAATGCGGGGTAGTGTCTGTATTTTTTTGTAATTGCTAAGACTTGCTTTGTGACATAACATGGTCATTTGGGAGAAGGATTCATGTGCTGCTGAGAAAAAAGTGTATTCACTTGTTGATGGATGAAATTTTCTGTGTATGTCTGTTAATTCTAAATTATTGATTGTATTGTTGGATTCTATGGTTGCTTTGTTTAGTTTTTGTTTGGAAGATCTGTCTAGTGGTGAGAGAGGTGTGTTAAAGTCACCCAGTATTATTGTGTTGTGGTTTATTTGATTCTTAAAACTGTGAAGAGTTTGTTTGATATACGTGGATGCTCCATTGTTTGGGGAATAGATATTTATGATTGTTATGTCTTGTTTGATGTATGATTCCATTAACCAATATGAAATGACCTTTATCCCTTCTGACTGTTTTCGAAGTCCACTTTATCTGATATGAGGATGGAAACCCCGTTTGTTTATATGGTCCATGTGAGTGGTGTGTTTTTCCCCCATCCTTTCACCGTCAGTCCATGAATTTCTTTCTCTATGAGATGAATCTCTTAAAGGCAGCAAGCATATTATTGGGTCATTTTTAAAAATCCAATCTTCCAGTGTATGTCTTAATTGATGAGTTTAGGCCATTAACGTTCAGGGTTATTATTGAAATATGGTTTGTATTCCCGGTCATTTTGGTTTATTTTTGGTTTTCACTTTACTTGGTTTCTCCTTTGATTGGCTTTTCCTTTAGTGTAGTCCCTTTGTCGATTTTCATCATTGTTTTTCATTTCCTCCTCATGGAATATTTTGCCAAGAATGTTCTATAGTACAGACTTGTTGTAAATTCTTTTAACTTTTGTTTCTCATGGAAGGTTTCTATTTCGTCATCAAATTGGAAGCTTAATTTTGCTGGATATAAGATTCTTGGTTGGCATCCATTTTCTTTCAGAGCTTGGTATATGTTGTTCCAGAATCTACTGGCTTTGAGGATCTGGGTTGGAAAAATCTGCCGAGATCTGAATTGATCTTAATTGATCTGAATCCCCCCTGTATGTAATCTGAAACTTTTCTCTCGCGCCTTTCAAAATTCTATCTTTATTCTGTATGTTAGGCATTTTCATTATAATATGCCTTGGTGTGGATCTGTTGTAGTTTTGTACATTTGATGGTCCTGTAAACCTCTTGTATTGGATTTTCCAATTCATTCTTCATGTTTGGGAAATTTTCTGATTTATTTCATTGAAGAGATTGTGTATTCTTTTGGTTTGTATCTCTGTGCCTTCCTTTATTCCAATAATTCTTAGATGTGGTCTTTTGAAGTTATCCCATAATTCTCGGATGTCTTTCATGGTTTCTTACCATCTTCGTTGTGTGGTCAACTTTATTTTTAAGATTATATATTTTGTCTTCATTACCTGAGGTTCTGTCTTCCAAGTGATCTAGTCTGTTGGTGATGCTTTGTATTGAGTTTTTTTATTTGGTTTATTGTTGCCTTCATTTCAAGGATTTCTGTTCAGTCTTTTTTCAGAGCCTCTATCTCTTTCTTTCTTTCTTTTTTTTTTTTTTTTTTTGGTACCAGGGATTGAACTCAGGGACACTCAACCACTGAACCACATCCCTAGCCCTATATTGTGTTTTCATTTAGAAACAAGGTCTCACTGAATTGCTTTGCATCTCACTGAGTTGCTTAGCGCCTTGCTGTTGCTGAGGCTGGCTTTGAACTAACGATTCTCCTGTCTCAGCCTCCCAACCTGCTAGGATTACAGGCGTGCGCCACCACGCCCGGCTTTCTATCTCTTTCTTGAAGTAATCTTTTGCTGTCTGTATTTGCTCTCTTATCTCTTTGTTGGAGTGATCAATGGTTGCCTGTAATTGCTGTCTTATATTATTCTGTGCTTCACAGGTCATTTTAATTATGTACGTTCTGAACTCCTCTGACATTTCATCTACTGTGCTGTCCATGGATTCTATTACTGTAGCATTTTGGTGTGTTTGGGGCATTTTCTTTGCTTATTTTTTCATGTTCTTCCTGTGTCTTCCACTCTAGCAGTGCGAACTACAGTTTCTACCCTATAATCTTGTAGTGTCCCTGCAGGTTACCAATACCTCACCTGTGGTGTAACCAGGCCTGGAGGGACCTTGGTGATGAGCTTTCTGGTCCTGGCTATTGTCTCTAGACAGAAGTAGGCCGGGACAGCCACACGTTGGTAGATGGGGAGCCTCATCACAGTTGTTTTCCTCTTCCTTGTCTATGGTGGGGGCTAGGTCTGCTCCTCCTCCTCTACACATTGGGCTGGGGTCAGTCTTAATAGGGCCATTTTGCACAAAGGAAAATTGTAATTTTATGCATTACATCCTAACTCATGCCGGGCATTTTTGTAGACCAGTGTCCTAATGGATCAAGGTGCTTTGGTGTGAGGCTCTGTGAGTGGCTGACTCTGAAGACCATGGCAAGTTTAGAGTGTACATCCCAGTTCCAGCTGGCTGTGCTTGGTGACCTCTTCATACCTCTGTGAGTGAGGCCTGCACCAGCCCTGTGGCCTGTGGTGTGTAGATGAAGATCGCGTTTGCCCTCAACGAGACTGTCATCTAACAAATGGATAACCTGATGTTTTAAAAAGCAGATTTGTAGAGATACTTGAGTCAAAGAGAACAGTGACCCAAGACTCTGATTTTCTAGTTCTGACTTCTCTACTGTCATTATTTAAACTTCCTGGGTGTCATTTCCTCATCTGTAAAATCAAGATGTTGGTTTTGATTGAGACTTTGAAGCAGAGGCAGATTCTGTGAATCCCCTAAATGTAATCTCTACTTGGGGAGGTATTTATATTTTTCTTGATGCTGGATTCTTCCATAGGCCTATCTTATATCAGAAGTTCTTGTGACCTCAGATTGTGCTACTTATGACAGTGGAGTAGTAATCTTAAGATATGACCTAAGTGTACAAAATAGTTTCCACAAGCAGATAGAAAACCAAACAACCAGACTGAAACCAGACTGTTATGACTGACTGAAGGCTTTGAGAATATACAAATTCACTTTCACAGTGATACGTACTTTAACCAGCTCTAACACACATGGTTAATTCATTAAAATGCACGTATATTTCTATCTAAACTACATAAATACATATATAAGATACTGCCTATGATATGGCATATTTAGACTATGGAAACTACATTAGGACTCCACCTGTATTTAAATTCTCAGTCCCCATATTCTTACACAGTCAAGAATCTTCCAAATAAATGTTGGGTTTGTTTTATTATTTATATGTTTAAGAAAATATTTATTAAAAAGCAATATTTAAAAGTTAGCATTTAAATTAAATATTAGGTTCAGTGGAATTAATAAAATAAAAATAAATAATAGTGTTCTCACTAATTACTTTTTTTTAAATATTTTATTTTTTTAGTTGTTGATGGATTCTTATTTTATTCATTTATTATTTGTATGTGGTGCTGAGGATCGAACCCAGGGCCTCACGCATGCTAGGCAAGTGCTCTACCACTGAGCCACAGCCCCAGTCCCCTCACTAATTACTTTTAAGTTCTGTTCTTTATTCTCTTTTACCCAGGGGTATCTGCATGAAACTGATAGCAGGAACAATCAGATGGGAAAGCAGTTAAACTAAAATCTTAAGAATCTTTGTACTGTCAGTGTTTTAGGTGTTCTAGCAACTGGCAAAAGATGAAATATCATCTACCTTATGGTGGCAAAAGCTGTGTCATAATACTGATTTTGAGGCTGGATGGACCCACGCACAAGAATGAGGTACAGCCGTTGTCTTGCTTCATCCCTGCCTTGTCTTCGTTTGGCTGAGGAAGGCTGTGGGATTGTGTAGTTAGCTCCTCACTGAGGCTCACCTGTGTAGTCACTCCGCCTTGTCGAGTAGTGGTTTGTAGGCAGGCATTGTAGCCCCTGAGATAATATCATCTTCAAGGAAAAGCTCCTGCCATAGCTCTGTCTGTTCCCTTTTTTCCATCACAGTCTTTATTACTTTAATTATTATATGGGCTTGAAGTTTTCTGTCTCCTGTCTTTTGTAGGCCAAGTATTCTTTATATTAAGCATTTTATACAAAAATTTTTGCAAATAGAGGCTGAACATCCTTAATCTGAAATCTGGAACATTCCAATATCACATTTTGAATATTGAAGCATTTCAGATTTCGCATTTTCAGATTAGTGATGCTGAATTGATAAAGTCTATGCAAATATTGCAAAATCCTAAAAACTCCAAAATCTGAAATACATCTGATCCCAATGTTTAGGATAAAGGATACTTAACCTGTGTTGCTTTGAGATGGCAGTCTTATTTGGAATGGTGTCACATGCGGTTTGTCTTGTGCTTAATTATTTCATTATACCTTGAGACAATGTGTAAATGAATCTTTTCATCATTGTAACTCACAAAAGGTTTTCCTTTCCCCCTTCCCCCCCTCTAGTGATCGCTCCTCCTACCAGATATCTAGGAACATCTTTATAATCAAGTGGAGATTTTGACTGTGGATGTGGGTGGAGTTTGAGAGCTGCTAGTAGGTATTTTCTCATTTTGCCAAAGCCACAGCAGTCTTATGATTTTTAACTTCTTCAGAAATTGACATTCAGGGACTTTGATGTTTTTTTTCCTCCGTAAGACAAAGATGCTAGAGTGTAAGTGGAACAGAGAGAGGAAGAGAAAGAAACAGCAACAGTTTGGCTGATATTCAGGTACTTGGTGTGTGCGTGCACATACTGCCTCTATAACTGGAGAGGTGGTGTTTTTTTTTCTTTCATGTCACCATGCATTTAATTAGGAGACTTTAGTATCTTTGTGGCTTCTAGGTGTAGAGTCTAAACAATTTTTTGAGGAGGAGGAGAGTCCAAGGGAATTTTGACTCACTTAGTGGATTTGTGGTTTAATATTACAGCATTTTTGGGAAACCTGGGTTCTGACATGAGAGCTTCCATGAACCAAGGCCCTGCATTGCTTCCAGAGTAGAGAAGTGGGGAAGGGATTTTAATAGTTCTTATATCCTTTTTTTAATGGTAACTCAAGGCTCTGTGCATCTTAATTAAAGAAATGAGGTTAGGTCCCCAGGGAGCACTCTGTGGTCCTTGAGTACTGACTGTAGTGCTGTCCTCTCTTGGTCAAATCACATTCCAGAGCTTCTTCAGCCAGGAGGAGAGTTAAGTTAGGGATATGGCAGTTTACAGCCCTTGTAACAGTATCCCTTTCGTCTCTAGGGGAAAACATAACATGTCATCTCTGTAGAAATTATGGCAGCTTTTGGGTTGAAATAGCCTTGACGGCTTCCTGACACTCCTACCTTGAACTCTAGTATGTAATCCCTTGCTAATGATGGACTCCTAAGTACAGTCTAATTATTGACTTCTCTGTTTTATTTGTATTTCAAAGCATGAATTGTCATTGTACCATCAGCTTTTCTCATTTGTGTGTTTTTTACTTCATTTCTTTACCTTTGTAGTAGTAATTATGTGCTTGACTTTATAGATATTTAGGCCATTTGATTCTGTGATATTTAGAGATTTTAGAGGAAAATGTCATCAGCTGTCTTTCTGGGCTATTCTGGGCATTTTGTACTATATCTATTTTGGATCTAATTTTTCTTGCCCTTGATTTCTGGTTAGTTGTTCCTCTTCTTTGCCTTGGTTTCAACTTGCTTGGAAGTTTTTAGATAGTTTTGTATTTGGATGACTGTTTTGTTCAACAAGTAGACATTATCTCAGCCTTGGGAGAGAGTTAAGAAGACACAGGGTGGAACTTTCCACTAATGCTTTGGTTCTAAGCGTGGGATTCCTAAAGCAAGGAAGCAGTTTTCTATGCCCCGGTGTCCGGAAGTGGTTTCCTATTTGAGGTTAGCTTTTTACTAAGGGAAATATAAACTCTGAGGCATTCTTAAATGTTTTGGATGGTTTGGTAAAATTTGAATTGTCTTATTCTTTATACATTTTTAGGAATTACAGAATGCATTATTTGCTTCCAAAAGTGAAGCCTTAGGATTTTCATGCTTGTTCTGGGAAAATCCAGAATTAGCTGCCAAGGGCAGAAAATGCCAAGAGTATGAAGAAAAAAACAGACAAATCCAGGATTACACAAAATGCAATTTATTAGGGACTTAGGGATAGAAATGTGTCTTGGAGGGCAGCAAGATAGGAGGATCCCAGCAGCTCGAGGAAGGGATTTTCATGCTAAACTAGGAAAAGGTGGCTTGTGGCCAAGCAGAATGTATCTGGATTTTGTCAAAAAACAAAAATGCACCCCCCCCCCAAAAAAAAAATCAAAACCAAAACCAAAAAACCCAAACAACTACTGATATTTTTAGTGTCAACTAAAAAACAGTCTAGGGCTGGGGTTGTATCTCATTGGTAGAGTGCTAGCCTACCATGTGTGAGGCAGTGGGTTTGATCCTAGCACCACATAAAAGTCAATAAATAAAATAAAGGTATTGTGTCCATCTACAAATAAAAAAATTTTTTAAAAAACAGTTGAGTTGTTAATGGCTGGCAAAAATTCCCCAGGTGACTATCTTCATGGCTTTTTATAGGGTTTGCTGTGTGTGCCAGGGTCACCTGGTGGGTAAAATGGCACTTACTACCAAGATGGCTGTAGTTATGTCAAGCTGGATCTCTGCAGTTGTCTACGTTGGTCTTATCTAAGGTTTGCCGTGGAACATTCCTTTCAAGGCTTACATTGGAGCACCTGTGTAATTGGGATAGTAAAAAATCAAATCTCAAGCACAAAATAATCAGAGTGGTGGCCCTTCAAGCATTAGATGTCTTATAACAGAGAACAGTAATGGCCTTCCCTGACCCACGGTACCCCCTGGCTTGCTGGACTCCTTTTCTCTTCTTCCCTTGGTAGCCAGGAGAGCAGCCAGCTCTTTGCAAAACCCTGAGTGATTCCAGAGGGACAGAGGATACCAACTACTTCCACCAAAATGTTACAGGTTCCAGTGGGTGATTTTTATTTCCTTATTTTGTGGTGCCGTTGAAATCCTCAGAACGAAGGGGTGAAAAAAAAATCAGTGCACATGGGTTTTTGTTCTTTTTCCTTATTGTAATCAGTTAATGCTGGTGTGTGTGTGTGGGGGGGGGGGTAGCTTTGGTCTATAAAGTCACTATGAACCCTAAATTACAGAGTACTTCTCCTAGGGGAAGTACAGAGTCAATCCTGCCAACATCAGGTCATGTGTTTGTCAACTGATCAATACATAACCTTGTTCTATGTGTGTTTCTGTTTAGACACTGTATTTAATTATTAAATCATTAGTATTGACCTCACAGCCAATTGCATGCCTGAATGAAGCTTGTCTAACATGTATTTTGTTCCTGAGGTACATGGCACCCTTGCCCTCGCAACAATAGACAGCATTTGTGTACTATGCTTGGAGGCTGTTTTAGACAGCAAAAAGTTTCAACAAAAAACACAAAAATGTGAAAAACATTGCACAGGATAATAGACTGTGAAAAGGACACTTAGAATATGAGGGCTGAGCATTGTGTTGTTCTCCCTCAGCTGAACATTGTGCAGGCAACTCCACGTATGTCCATGAGTGAACATGAAAACACCTTTGTAGTGTGATCTAGGGATTGTAAATAAATTTTAGCAAGCAGACAAATCCACAAATATTGACTGTATAAGTAAAATGATTCCAGTTAGTGTGTCAGGAAACCTCCTCTGTCCAACTCTACAGTTCATGTAGAAAACAATCATTGAAGGCAAAAAGGAGTTATAAGCTGGTATAGCTAAACCAATCAATGTCCAGGGTACATTTTTTAAAGCAGACTCATGTAAGTGGAGATAGTCAAGGAGAATTTGACCAATAAGTCATCATTTGTTGTTGCACATTTAGAGAACAGGAACAATATCTTATATATCCTGATGTCATTGCATGAAGAAAAAATAATAATGGCCAGCACATAGAGAGACCTCAGCAAGCAAATGAATACCAAATAAATGAATGAAAGAAGGAACAAGGAGAAATCCGTTCATGGCGCCTGATAGTTCATCCGAGTCTGATGCATCATTGTGCTTACTGAGTTAACTCCTGTAAATGCTTACCAAAGATCAGAAGGAGTAGTGTCTTGGAGCTGTATTTTGAGGGTATCACAGCTGGACCTGAGTGGAATAGAATTACCATGAACCACATTGAGAAAATGATTCTGTATGGAGAAAACTACTTCTGGGTCAGGACTGCATCTGACTTCTTCCATCTTGCTGTGGAACTTGATTGGCAGGGTTTTTTCTCTAACGTTCTTGCTACCAACTTTCATGTACTCCAGTCTCATTCCTATACTGCTGTTTTTAGAAAATTCTCTCTAGAACACAGATTTGGGCAGCCCAATCTCTTGATTTTGCCCCTGCCCTGGCCCAGGATAAATGAAAAATTCCTTAACTATCTGGCTTCATCCTTCCACTGAGACTCATTTCTTAGCATTGCACTGAAATATACCTTTTGTTCAAGCCAAGCTGGACTTTGCACACTTTTCAAAGTCTGCCTTTTAGGACTTCTGGACTCTGCACAGCCTTTTAAATTCAAAAGAAAGGATCACATAGTAGTTTTTACTATGGCAGTTAGGAACACATGGATATTCTTTTATTAGCTAGCTTTGTCTATTGTACAAAACTGAGCTTTTCTACCCAGGAAACATCTACACTATGCTACCTCCACTTGCCCCCAATATAAACATCTAGAGACTAGTGTAATTAAAGTAGGAGCAAGTTAAGTGTTATGCAAGGAAGTAACATTCCATTCTATATATTATCTGTTTAAATTATTTGCTGCAGATTGACTTTTCATTTCACCAAATATTTATTGTGGGGATTCTATGTACAAGCAACTGGACAGGGGCTTTGGATCATGCAAAGATAAGCAGAATGTAGGGGCTTTAGTCTAGAGGGATAGAAAGACGGGGATGTGCATTTTTTTTATTAAACCAGTGTAAAAAATCTACATTTGCACACATAAAAGTAAAGTGCTATGGTGGTGCGAAGAGGGTGAGATTAATTCCAGCCTGTTCTGGTCTACCAAGGAGCTTGAGTTTAACTTGAGCTTTGTAGGGTACATTTGAGAGTAGGTAAGTAGCAGGGCAGACTGGAGAAGTAGCATAGTTAGGTCAGTAATTAGAAGAGGGAGCTGCAGAAGCAAAGGCACTGAGGTAAGAGGGCATAGGAAGTTAGTGCTGCAAAGGTTCTGGAGGGTTAGGGGTGAGGCATGGGTATTGTGAAAAAAGACAGGAAAAGTGTGACAGGATCCAGTTGTAGAGAGATTTAATGGCATTTGTTTGGACTTTATAGTTATTAGGCACCTTGGTAGATTTTTAAAAAACAAAGGAATCACATGGCAGCAACCAGCAGCAGCTAGAATTTGTAAGCATTTCCTGTGTGCCAGGTACTTTTACTACTCACTTTTACCTTTTGAGGTTAGTGCTAGTGGTATTGGCAGTTTAATAGATGAGGAGACAAAGCCCAGAGAGGTCATATAACTTCCTCAGGATTCAAAGCGAATAAGTGATGGGCCTGGGTTTGAAGCCAGGAAGTCTTATGTAAGAACTTGGGTTTTTAACCTGGATTCAAAAAGTGAGATTCAGGGAGTCTCTGAACTTTCAGAGTTATTTGCAAAATGTTCAGTATATATACATGTGTACTTTTGTTTAAGAAAGGACCTGTCGCTTTAGTTATTTAATAAGTACATAGCATGCAGTGTTTTTAAAGACCATGGTAGAGAGTGGGGGGACCCTTTCTCCCTCTAACAAGGCCCCCAGTGTAGACAGTATAGGCTTTGGGAGCTCTATGCTTGTATTTCTGGTGAGGTTGGAAGAAACAGAACAATCTAGCAGTGCTCAAAATAAAAGGAAATGTCAAAACAATTTGTAGGAATTATTAGTATTATAAGTGTCAGACTATTCCTGATTTGTGAGAAACAGAAAATGTATAGTAAGTGCTTCTCAAGGTAGATATAAGACATTGAATCTTTGACACTTGTGATAATTTGAAAGGGCAGGGGACTTGCCTCCCTACTGGGTAAAAATTGTTCTTTTTTAATCTCAATAAAAGCTAAATAAACTCCCACAATTTTTTATTTTTATATTTTTAGAAAAATGTCTTGGTGCTAGTCTGCTCTCAGCTGGACCATTTTGTCTTTTTACAGTTAGGACTTGAAGGATAAGTACTTACTTACCCATGAGACCGAAAATTCCTTACAGTCAACGAGTCCAAAGGTAGATAGGCCCCAGGATGAATTAATGAAGCCATATTAAAAAACTGCCCGATTTATATCACTTGAGAAATCAAATTAATGCCCACGTTTTCATGTTTAAATATGAAATGTTTTTGTATTTTGAATATGTCTAAAATATTGTCACACAGAGCAAATACATTTTGATAGCAGAGATCTGGATTCTTTACTTACTGGAGCTTTTCTTAATATTTTCCTCATCTTTGTGTTATGATTTTTCTCTTCATGTTCTATTTTTTTCCTGGACTAACTGGAAGTAAGTTGCAGATATTATGACACTTTACCCTTAAATACGTCATCCTCAATTTCCTAAGAACAACACATTCTTTTACATAGCCATAATGTTATTGTACCCATAAATATTGTCATCTATTGATAAACATTTGATCTTATCTAACGTATAGCCTGCATTCAGATTTTCCCAGTAATTGCAAAAATGTCCTTTACAATAGTTTTTTCTTCTTTTTTGGGGGGTATCTGGGATTGAACTTGGGTGTACTTGACCACTGAGACACATCTCCAGCCCTATTTTGTGTTTTATGCAGAGACAGGGTCTCATTGAGTTGCTTAGTGCCTTGCTGTTGTTGAGGCTGGCTTTGAACTCGTGTTTCTCCTGTCTCAGCCTCTCAAAGTGCTGGGGTTACAGGTGTGCATCACTGCACCCAGCTTACAATAGTTTTGTCTTCCTTTGCTTTGTGGATTTGATCAAGGATTTGGTTTGCTGGATGTGGTGGTACATACCTATAATCCCAGCTACTCAGAGGCTGAGGCAGGAGGATCACAAATTAAGAGACCAGCCTGGAAAATGTTGTAAGACCTAGGACTGAAATTTTAAACAGAACAAAAAACCTGTCAAAAATCACAGATAGCAATCAGTTGACATGTCTTTTTAATCTCTGATATGACCTGTATTGTCTTCCTGCCTCTGTGTTTTTTCTTACGTTGTGTTACATGACATTAACAAGTTTGAAAAGTCCAAGACAATTTTCTGATACAATATCCTGTAACTTTAATTTATCTGACTGCTGGTTTCCTCATGACTAGATTCAGATGAAACACTACTAATAAGAATACACTACTTTGCTCAGAATGTGTATAATATTGACTAGGCTAAATTTACTCAGTGCCTAACCTGCTGCTCACCAGATTTCTCCATTGTAAAATTCCCTCTAGAACTAGAAAGTAACCTGTGGGGCAGTTAGTTCTTGGACCATGCACATATACTGTTCCTTGACAGTCATTTGCCCAGTGGTTTCAGCACCCAGTTTTGACCCTTATGTGGATCAGTTATGTTGGTTGTTCCAAAATGGTACCTGCAATATCTGAAATCACTTTATTGAAGAAAAAAATTTCCTTTCCACCCTCTTCCTGCTAGGAAAAAAATCTAGGTCCCAAAGACAGAGGGCAGGAGAGTTGATAAAAATGAAACTTGAGGGGCTGGAGTTGTGGCGCAGTGGTAGCGTGCTCGCCTAGCATGCGTGAGGCACTGGGTTTGATCCTCAGCACCACATAAAAATAAAATAAAAATATTCTGTCAACCTACAACTAAAAAAATAAATATTAAAAAAAAAAAATGAAACTTGAAAATAAACCTCTAGACATACATTAACCACTAAGAAGTCTGAAGCATTTTCTTGTCCTTTGTGAGAGAATAGACAGGGAAGTTGGGAACCGGGTGAGGGAGAGCATATGCTCTAGCCCTTTAGAAATTTACACTTAAAATAATACATCTTCATTGATGCAGATGAGGAAAAGCTAGGTAAATTGCCATTCTTATTTCTCCTAGACTGAGAAAGTTCACCAGTAATGAGATTTTCTTTTAAAGGCCACAATCTAAAAAGATCCCCCACTTGAATATACCTTGGAAGTAGTTCTTTATCAAACCAAGTGTATTGAAATCCAGTGAGCATTAAAACCATGGAATTCCTTTGAAAGTTGGGGGGGGGGGAGGAAATTGTTCAGTAAGGAGACCTCTTGATCTATGCTAATAATCTTTTGGGGCATTTGTCCTAAGTCCTTTGTACTCACTCTGCTGGTGATGGGCTCATTCAGTGAGTGTTATCTGATGAGGATTTTCTTTCACTTCTGAAAGCAGAGCATTATACTATTTGGTGGAGTATTAGAGAATAAAAGGAAAAGATTGATTCCAGGCAATGCTGTATAAAACCTACACACTCAGCTTGAAATTAGAGATTATCCTGCATGTTATAAAGTTCTTTCACTTGCAATTTATAGTGAGAAGACTTATATTTTTGTTTGTTGTTTTTGTGGTGCTGGGGATCTAAACCAGGGCCTCACTCATGCTAGGTAAAGTGCTCTACCACTGAGATACATCCCCAACTCAAGACTTATATTTTTGAAGTAACAATCCCTCCTAAGTATACAAAACTGTTCTTTAATATCAGGGTAAGGATCTTAGGACTCTCTAGGAATTAATTTATAATTTGCTTTATTTTTATTTTCATTATTCTGAAAGAGGATTTTAGAAGAAAATTTTTAAATTTTTTTTTTGTTATACACGGACACAGTGTCTTTATTTTGTTTACTTATTTTTATGTGGTGTTGAGGATTGAACTCAGTGCCTCACACGTGCGAGACCAGCACTCTGCCACTGAGCTACAACCTTAGCCCTAGAAGAAGTTCTTGTGTCTAGATAGATTAGGTCCTATGCAGGCTCTTTAGCCATGAATTTACACATCCTGTTTAAGTCTGGAAAAAAGATTTTGCCCCTATTTTACAGATCTGATTCAGTGATAATATTTTCTTCCTCTGTGGGATTCTGCCAAGCAATAATCGGCATGGCACAGGTAGATTATCATGTATTTATATTAGCCATCCCAATTCTGAATGCCCCTGACATTTGCTTGATAAATTCCGTTGCTGCATTCTGGCACATTATGGTATCATTATGGATTCTAAACTATGAGTATTTAAGTTAATACCCAGCTAATTCAAGCAACTGAGCTGATGGTCTTTAAGGTTGAGCCACTCACTTGAAGGAATAATATTACTTTTTACTTGTAAAATAGTGAATCCCAGAATTTATTGGTTAATTTGATTAGCATGTCCCTGGCAATTGCAATCATTCTTTGGGAGACTTAAAGTTACGGCAAAGCAGTTCTTTTTCAGTGATCACTTCCAGTTTGCTCTCAGTCCTTTTGACACCTACACTGGCCTCCTCCAGCTACAGCCCCCAACCCACGTGTGTGACACCAGCCCAGGACCTGGTCACAGTTTGAGACACAACTAACAGCTTCATAATGTATCTGACACTAAAATGAATAAGGAGGTACTGAAATATTTCCTATTTTAAAATATTTTGTCTTTCTGATATGGGGCATTTTATTTAACCCCCAGTGGTATTTAAGGCTTACTTGATTATAAAGGCAAGCAAAGTACCTTGATTAAATCATGGGGACAGGTTCATACTTGTCAGGCAGGTTCATACAACACTGAAAAATAAACAAAAATATGTAAAAAGTCTTACTAAAGAATAGGACTTTTTTTCATGTAGGTAATATTCTTGAAATTATTATTATTATTTTGGTACTGGGGATTAAATCCAGGGGCACATAACCATTGAGCCACATCCCCAGTCCTTTTTTTTTATATTTTATTTAGAGACAGGGTCTTGCTGAGTTGCTTAGGCCCTTGCTAAGATGCTGAGACTGGCTTTGAAATCATAATCCTCGTGCCTCAGCCTCCTGAGCCGCTGGGATTAACAGGTATGTGCCACCTCACCTGGCGCTTGAAATTGTTTTTAATTGACATTACATAATAATTATACATATTTAAGGGGTACAGTGTGGTAATTTGATATATATATATGAATAATGATCAAATCAGGATAATTAGCATTTACATCTCCACAAGCATCATCTTTTTTTTGTTTTGGGAACCATCAATGTTCTCTCTTCTATTCTAATTCTCTCTTTTTTATTTTTGTTGTTTATAAAATATATAATGAATTGTTGTAAGCTATAGTCACCCTTCTCTGCTTTAGGACAAGAGAACTCCTTCCTCCTGACTGTATTTTGGTATTGATTATTCAACTTCCCTCTAGACTGCCTTCTCCTACCCTTCCTACCCCTCTACTAATCACTCTTCTGCTTTCTTGTTTTGGGAGATTTTATTTCCACATATGAATGAGATCATGCAATATTAACCTATCTATACATGACTTAGTTTACTTTGGACAATTTTTTTTTTGTACTGGGGATTCAAACCAGGGGTACTTTATGAATGAGTCATATCCCCATCCCTTTTTATTTTTAATTTTTGAGATAGGGTCTCACTAAGTTGATGAGTGAGAACTGGCTTTGAACTTGTGATCCTTCTGCCTTAGCCTCCCAAGGAGCTGCAGTTACAGTTATATACCACTGTACCTGGTTTGGACAGTTTTAAAGTAATTCATTTTGGCTGAATTTTTTTTAGAGCTTGACTTAATTAGTAGAAAAAGAGCTAAAATAATAACAAAACTCTGATTGTAGGGTCCCTGAGGGCAGGCCCATCTTTCTTTTAGACCTATTATCATATTCAAAAGCACTGTAATAGTTTCATGCATATTTGTTGAATTAAGTTTGCAAATGAGGTTTTAAAATTTATCTGGTCTCAATCTGCAGTTCACCCTATCACTTGATCTTCTCCTGATGGCCATTTTCTCTTTCTCTCTTTTTTGTTTGGTACCAAGGATTGAACCTAGGAGTGCTTAACCACTGAGCCACATCGCCAGCCCTTTTTAAATATTTTATTTAGAAACAGGGTCTTGCCAAATTACTAAGTGCCTCACTAATCTGCTGAGGCTGGCTTTGAATTTGAGATCCTCCTTCCTCCTCATTACTTTTAATCCTGGAGGTCAGTCACTTTTGATGTAAAGAAAATCAACTTTAAGTTGTTCCATTTCACTTGTAAAGAACTGTTTCGAAGCTGGGCGAGGTGGTGCATGCCTGTAAACCCAGCACTTTGGGAGGCTGAGACAGGAAAATCATGAGTTCAAAGCCAGCCTCAGCAACAGCGAGGCACTAAGCAACTCAGTGAGGCCCTATCTCTAAATAAAACACAAATAGGGCTAGGGATATGGCTCAGTGGTCGAGTACCCCTGAGTTCAATCCCCGGCGCCCCCCCCCCCCCAAAAAAAAAAGAAAAGAAAAAGAATTGTTTTGAAAAGTTCGAGAGATGTAGATGTATTGAAAACATTTGAAGAATTACATAGAGTCAGAGATACAGATTACTCTGGACTAGACATTGTGTTTGGATTTCACAGTCTCTAGGTAAAACGGATTTATAGGGGAACTGGAAAGTACTACTCGTCATGGTGTGGGGACTGGAAGAAAGGGTGCAGTCACCTTTACTTAGGGCGATCAGTGTCGGCTATAGTAACCCTTGAAGAATGAGTTGCCCAAGCAGTTGGGAATGGAGAAGGAAATCTCAGTAATTTTGTGTGATGATCTATGAGAAGCAAGAGTGTCCTCTAAGGGAATTGGTGAGTAGAGATTAAAAACAGATGTGGAAGAAGAGAACAGCAAGTGTGCATGTGAATAGAGGTGGTGGATGTGCCACACTTTCAGAATGAGGCATATAGAAAGGATGAATGTTGGGGACAGGTGTGGTGATGCAACTTCAGGTGTTGGCGAAGTAAAAGAGCCAGAAGGCAGAGAGGGAGGAGTGTGTTGAAGTGAGCCAGTGAAATGGAGTGGAGTTCTCAGGGAGGTGGAGAAGAGACAAGTCTGGTTGTGAAGATACTCATGTATGACCTTGCGCATGCACTGTATTGGTCAGAGGGCCCCTTTCTTTTCACTCTCCTCTTTATGGTCTTTCCTGGGCCATATGAGCCACACGTCTCTCACATGCATGATGAGCTAGGCATGATCTCACTTCCACTCCCATGTATCTGGAAGCTTAAAGTCCTCAAACTGCCATATTTCTACCTTAGGGAGCCTCATGTATAAAAACCTTGAAAGTCACCCTTCCTCTACTGATTTACTTTTTTTTTTTCAGTATCCTCTGTATATTTGCTACAGACTGTCCCACCCACAACCATTTATGGTCGTATGTTTACATGGCTTTAACTCTTAAATAAGGAGTGCTTTGAGCCCAAAGAGCCAGACATCTTTTTTTGGTATATTAAGGTAGTAAAGTTTCAGACATTTCTATGTGTTTAGTGTTTGGGGAAGGGAAGAAGGAAGGAGATGAGGTTGGAATTGAGGCAGGGAAGGCCTTTGAGAATAAATACTCATATGCTTTTCACATGAACTCTGAAGGTCACACAGGGTGGGAGTAAAAGTGTAAGGAGGAGGACCTTTGGGGAACCTGTGGGTGAGTGAGGAAGATGACAGTGAATTGGCAACACAGGAAGAATCAGAAGGATGAGTCTCCTTTCTAAAAGAAGTTGACCGGTAGGGATAATTTTAATGACACTTGGAAAGGGATTTCAGAGAGAACCTTGCAGTGGGTTGAGAGAGGACTTGGTTAAATCAGGGTCTGCTGAAAGAAAGCTAACCTTTGGTAAAATGGCTTCTGTGAGTATGAGAATTGACTCCAAATCTCTCTTGGATACTCCTTGAATCAAGACTACTGGAGAGATCCGCAGGAAAACGACCACCACCACCAGCAGCAGCATATACGAAGTGCTGTTTTAACTCATTCATTCTCCCTATAAAGTCTCTGGTACCATCTCTCTCATGAGTGAAGAACGGCAGGCTTAGGTTCGTGAAGCAGCATTCTTAGCCCTCACCTTCCTCCTTCGTGGGCCACTTACACTGGCCAACTTGCTAGAACCAACCAGCATGCTAGAACCAGTGTGGCTCCCCAGGAACATCACAACTGCTTTTTTTTTTTTTTTTGCGAAGTGGTGGGGTACCAGGGATTGAATTTAGGGAGCACTCAGCCTTGGGAGCCTCTGGGATTACAGGCGTGTGCCACCATGCCCAGCACACAACTGCTTTTTGAGAGTCTGAAACATTATTGATTGGAGCTTTCCCAATGACTTTCTGCCCAATGCCACTTGCTCAAGACCCAGAAGTTCCACCAAAATCATCCTGTCATGAAGGAGTTTGACAGG
This sequence comes from Geosciurus inauris, assembly GCA_004024805.1. Lineage (NCBI taxonomy): Eukaryota > Metazoa > Chordata > Mammalia > Rodentia > Sciuridae > Geosciurus > Geosciurus inauris. Next base: position 6,498 of record PVHX01012268.1, on the reverse strand, counting down.
TGTCCTGCTGCCTCTGGCAGTGGGGAGATAATGATAAAAAGAGGATAAAATGCATGAAATAATAAAATAGATAAAATGGGAGCAAATACAGTAAGAAGGAATGGGGTGGGGGGGAATCTGCCTTCTGTTTAGGAAGCATAATGCTACCCAAAATGTCCTAAGAATGAATTCCAGTTTTCTAGACAGCATATGCACTTTTTTTTTTAAAAAAATCTTTGTCAATGGACCTTTTATTTATTTACTTATTTGTGGTGCTGACAATCAAACCCATTGCCTCACACATGGTAGGCAAGTGCTCTACCAGCGAGCCGCCACCCAAGCCCCCAACTTGTGTACTTTTAGCTTGGGCCCAGACGTTATGATGGAAGAGGAGGATAACATGGATATTATTTATTTTGTTTATTGGCAAAACATAAAACTATGGGAACTATTCAATAGGGGGAAAAATTTAATAATCTGGGTTTATAGGTTGTAGTGATTCAAGGGATTCTTGAGGTTTGATTCTCTTCCCTCTAAGGAAATGTCTTTTCTTTGGTTCCAGCAGACTAGGGCTCTTGTTTGACCTCTCAGGGTGCTTTCTTCTGGGTAAGGAAGAGAAGAGCCGTGTCCTGAGCCAGTGAAAGATGGACCGGAAGTTCAGACAGGACGTGGTTTCTGTGTCAGAAGGTGTGTCACTCTCCTTTGGCTGCACTGCTGAGACTACGGGGGTCTCTGCAGTGCCACTGACCTCACTTATCATCTGCCAAGAGAATAAGGATGAGTTAGGTACACAAAATGCCAGCAGTAGTGGAGTCAGTATTTACTCATTTATGGAAATCTAATTTTTTAAATGAAGATTAGGTCAACTGTAAATGCAGTTGACCTAATGTAATTAAACACACACAGAAACACACACACACACACACAGAGGTTGTTTTTTTGTTGTTGTTGCATAAATATCAGCCCTTTGTTCCTCTCCTGGTTTACCTCAGTGCTCCTTGACATTTCGCTTTCATCTCCTCCCCAGCTCTTTCCTTGCTATTATCCTTCTCTCATTGTTCATCTTCTGGAACACTGGGGTCCACAACTGCTTCACAGCAGGTAGAATGACTCCATGCTGTCCAACCTGGGACCCCCACTGCGCCTAACCCTTGCCCTGCGGTGAGGCAGCTCTGGGCTCACCTCAGTAAATTCATCCTTCTCAAGCCTGAGTGGCATTTCTAGAAACTGGTTGACATTTTCATTTTCTGGTGGTTTACCCTCAGGCAAGGTCTGACAAGTTTAATATTCTTAATGACTGACCTGATACATATTGAGAGGGAAGTAGCTAGAAGGTTGGAGATCTTCCTCCTGAGTAGACTCAGAGAGCACAGAGTCATCATCTGTGTCTTCATTCTGATTTTCTAGAAATGCCTTAAGCTTTTGCATTAGATCGTCCAGTTTGCAGAGAGTCAGTTTTGTACTCTCCTGTGGCCACTTTTCTATCCACTGATTGTCTCCATTTAGATCCAAATTAGATAGTGAGTCTCGATGATCAGAGCCCATATCAACATCCCAGGCCAGTGACATGGTTAGTTTGGGAAACATCTCTGGGTTGTCCTGAATTTGATCTCTTATTCCAACAGGCCTCCTTAAGCTTTTAATCCCCCATGTCCCTTGGATAGGAGGGAGAAAGTGGCAGGAAAAACCTTCAGAAGTCGAGTCTTCACAGGAGGTTGTGTCTTCATAGGCAATGCTTTCCTCATAGGGGAAATAGCCTACAGAGATGCTCAGGTTGGATTCGGATTCAGAAATGTAGTCTTCTTCATCAGTGCAGTTGCTGTTGGAAGGTGAGTCTTCCATGTAGGCCAACAGCTTAAACCCAGGTCTCCCAGAACTCAGAGAACTTCAAAAGAAAAACACTTTGGATAATATTGGGAAATATTTAAGCAATAATATCTGTTGATTTTTCCCTTTAGAACTATCCCACAGGCAGAAGAACATTGTGTTTGCACTCTTTGGTAAAGGGCAGTTTTAAAGTTTCTCTTTAAAACATATTTTAATTATACTAGCTCTTTCTACTAAGCATCTTCACCAGCTACCTCTCATCTTTTGTCTTATTATGGTGAAAAGAACTGCCTATCATGCTGGGCATGTTGATACACCCCTGTAATCCCAGCTGCTTGGGAGGCTGATGCAGGAGGATTCAAAGTTCGAAGCCAGCCTCAGCAACTTAGACTCTAACCCTGTCTCAAAATAAAAAATAGAAAATAGTGGTAGAGTGCTTGCCTCGCACGTGTGAGGCACTGGGTTCGATCCTCAGCACCATATACAAAATACATACATAAAGTAAAGGTTTAAAAATAATTTTAAAAAATTAGAAAAAAAGGGCTGGGGATGTGGCTGAGTGCCCCTGGGTTCCAAAATAAACAACAACAACAACAAAAACTGCCTATCATAAAATATAGTTGTATAAAATTTGAAAAATACAGAAAAGTGGGAGGATGTAAATAACTGCCCATATGATCCCACCATCCTTAGATATGATAACCCTCAGTAAAAGAGTTTTATGGGTTTCCTACCACTTTCCCTTTTCTCTCAATATACATCAATGTATATGTGTATTGTACATATATTCATACATATATTTGTAGATGACACATCAAGACAAAGTGAGATTATTACATTTTATGCCATAGCTTGCAAGAGACACATTTATGGCTATTCTGTAATTCTTAATTACTTTCTCATTAGTGAGTCTTAGGTGGTTAACTGTTAATGACCATTAGGTTAGGTGATCAATGACTCTTACTAAGATCATTAACAGTGGTCTTATTCATAACAGTAAATGCTCTCATCCATAAGTATCTCTTTCTTTATAGTCCTATTGGTTGGATCATTGGACCAAAGATCACAAATACATTAAATTCTTATGGTAGTTGATACTAAATTACGTTCCAGAAAGAGTATAACTATTTCAATTCCCATCCTCCCATTATCTGATGGCATCTTTTGTCCAGGATTTTCTGTAATGTCCCAGCAAATAGGTTTGGAAGAGAATACACACATGCTGTAGATTCTGCCACGACAGCTTTGATAGCCACAAAAAAGATGCTGCCAACTCCTTCGTCATAAACGGGATATGAGAAGTCCTTTAGATCCTTCCTCAGGGTGGCTAAAATATCCAACTGTCAAAAGTCTGTGTTCTGAGACTGTTGGCTACCATGGCAACAGAGGAACCAAATTAGAGCCATTAAGTGTGGAAGGAGAAAAAGGGGATAGAAAAGCAAAGGACCCATCACTTTTAGTCAGTTTTTGTGCACTACGACCAAAGTACACAAGAGCAACATAGAGCAGGAAAAGCTTTTGGGGGCTCACGTTTTCAGAGGTGTCAGCCCACTGGCCAACTACGTTGCTCTGCACCCATAGCGAGGCAGCACATTACAGGGAAAGGGCCCATGGCAGGAAAGCTGCTCTGGTGATGGCAAGAGGAGTGAGACAGAAAGGGGCTGTCGGAAGAGCAGTCTTCCAGGCCATGCCCCCATTCACATACCTTCTCCAGTCTTGTCCCACCTGACTACACTTCTCATCCAGTTAGTCCATTCAAACCAGGATGGACTGATTAGGTTGCACGTCTCATGATCTACTCCTTTCACCTCTGAATATTCTTATATTAATGGGAGTTTCTGAAGGAAATCTATTACCCAAACCATAACATTTCTGACCCTGGCCCCTTAGTAGCTCATTTCCAATCTCACAATGCAAAATGCTTTTAGATCCCATAGTCTCAACAGCTCTGGCATGACCCAAAGGTCCAGTTCAAGTCCAAAGGCTCTTCTGAGACTCAAGGCAAAGTGTTGACTGTGAGCCCCTGTAAAAGTGAAAACTTTCATCTATCAAAGATTTCATCTATCAAATACACAGTGGCACAGAATAAACATTCAAAAAGGAAGGAACAGGATCCCAGAAAGAAGGTTTAGGGCCAAAACAAGATTGAAATCTCATTAGGCAAAAAAGATCCCCTAGCTCAGTGTATAGCATCTAGGACACTTGGCTGGGAGATGTCATTTCCAAAGGACTTGGGCAGCTTTGCCCCTTCATCCTGGGTAGATGGAGCACACATGGGCTTTTTAGCCTCGTTTTCTTTGTAGCCCCCAGGTTTTCTTGGCACACAGTCCATGTTACTGGCATCTCTTCATTCCTGTAATCTCTTAGTTTCTGGAATGTGCACCCTAATTTTGGCTTCACCTTTATAGCTTTACAAGTTGAACTCTCAGGGACAGCCTGAGGGACAGGACCTGCCACTCTTTTCGTGTTCTCCCATCCCTTCCTTTGAAATCTTGGTAGAAGTTTCCATTATCATATCTTGAGAATCCTGAATTCCAGTAGAACCAGTACCATGTGGATGATACCAGGGTCTATCTCCAACTCATTCAGTGCCTAGGGCCCCTGGGATTACAACTATAGTGGCCAGAGTACATGCTTGGCCTGAACATGGTGAAATGACTTCCTAGCCCCCTCTGTGTAAGCGAGTCCCCCATGATGTATTCTCAAAGGATTTTGTCTTCTTCTATTCCCTAGAGTCTGTAGGGGGTTTGGTTCCTGAGATGCCATCCAGGTATCTTTCCTATTGTCTGTGTGCACAGTAGTTAGCATCCCTTTAAAGGGCTGTTACCTCTTGAACAAGCACGCCTATTTTGCCCCAGCTTTACTTGCACTTTCGTGGCCCAATGACAGTTTTTAAACTCCTTTAGCTTTGTTTTCTATTCCTGATTCTCATGGCAATCCTGATGAAAAGCTGCCTGCAATATCCATGCCTTGAAATTTTCTATGCCAGGTTAATTAATCCTTTTTTTTTTTGGTACTGGAGATTGAACTCAGGGCTACTCGACCACTGAGCCACATCCCCAGCCCTATTTTGTGTTTTATGTAGAGACAGGGTCTCACTGAGTTGCTTAGCGCCTCATCATTGCTGAGGCTGGCTTTGAACTTGCGATTCTCCTGTCTCAGCCTCCCTAAGTGCTGGGATTATAGGCTTGTGCCACTGTTCACACAATTCTCAGGACATGGGTGAAGTATAGTGAAGTTCTTTGCCTGAATATAACGCAAATGGCCTCTAATACAATTCACGGTCAAGTTCTCATTTCCCTCTGAAACATCATGAGTATAATCCTCATTCTCATTTACTTTCTGGTCTAGTGAACTAGTCTTGCCTGTTAGACTCCACTTACAACCTCCTAAAGGTTCTCCAGCTTGCACCTCTGTCCTTGTCAAAACTGCTCTTTCAACACATTTCCAAAGGATTTTGAACCACATGGTCAAGGTAGTCACAGCAACAACCTCACTTCTCAGTATCAATTTCTACTTTAGTCAACAGTTGTATTGCTGTGACCAAAATACATGACAAGAACAACTTAGAGGAGGGAATGTTTGTTTGTTGTTTAAGGATTTACAGGTCTCAGTGCATAGATGGCGGGCTCATTACTCTGTGCTCAAAGTGAGGGAAGGGCCAAGGGCAGAGAGTTACTCAGCTGATGGTAATGTCAAGAAGCAGAGACTGGGACTACAAGAAAAACAACCCTTGCAGGCAAGCCACAAGAAAAACATAGTCAGTTGGTACACGCATCCTTATACCAGCTGCCTTCAGTTACCACACAGTCACTCCATTCAAAGTAGGATGGATTGATAAGGTTGTAGGTCTCACAATCTAATCTTTTCACTGTTTAATTCTCTTGCATCAGTAGGAGCTTTTAGGAGTCATCTCATATCCAAACAATAACACCTTTCCTTCCAAACTATTCTGTATACATACTGTGAAGGGCTAAAGAAGGTCCATCTAGAAGAGACAAGGAGAAATGCTGTGGTGCATTATTTCCTTCTTGCGATGATTTTCTAAGATGGTTTCATTGCTTAGGAATTGAGAGCCTATTTGGTGAGATGGGTAGCAAAAGACTATTTTAAGAAAGGGTGGTATGTTAAACAAAAGAACTTAAAAAGTGATATCAGGCAAAGACAAGGATACTTCTTGTAGCCATGTTGGAAGTGCAATAGGAGTACCGAGAAAGACAGATATCTAAGGGCAGATAGTTTCTGACCTGAGGATTTCTATCAGTTTGGAAGTTACCGAGGTGAAAAAGAAATAGGGATGTGGGGAGAGGGCACAGGGTGAGCAAGAGTGAGCAGATGAGAAAAGATCCACTGTTTGAGGGAAACCACGTGCAGTTCGGAGTGTGGGTGGGTGTCAGGGAGGACATGAAGGCCTTCCACCACTGTCAAGCAACCTGGATTTTGTCCTCTTTGTCTCTAAGGATGGTGGTGTTCAGTTACCATGTATCCTCCCAAGGTATTCAAAATATATTGGAGTATTGGAAGTGCTTTAAAACAACACTTTAATCGGTTTGACTGTATGAACGTTCATGGTTGATTTATTGCAAATGCAAGTGGAGGATTTTTAGGGCAGGAGCCAGGCGGCAGTGGGCTGAAGGGCAGCAGGTTGGAGGAAAGCAAGTGGCAACAGTCAGTGGGCTGTTGAAGTGTGTC
>PVHX01012267.1:0-60117 GCA_004024805.1 Geosciurus inauris | reverse complement strand
TGGGGGAGGCGGGGGGCAGGAAAGGGGAATGGGTATAGTAAAGATGGTTGATAAAAAAAAATATATATATATATATATATATACTGTTCATTGAAAGTGCATATAAAGGTGTTTAATATGAAGAATTTAATCTGCTTATAATTTTGTGCAAAGTTAGAAAAATTATGATTGCAACAATTTTTTCTATTTGCCTCAACAACTGTTTTCAGTGAACAGTGTGTACAGCTTCTGAAAATTTGTTTTTTTCTGTTATGTTTGATAACATGTATTAAAAGGCAATTTTTGAGAAAAATAAATAAATAAATAAAGTTAAAAAAAAAAAAAAGAGACTACCAACCAAGAAAAGCCCAGGTCGAGATGGATTCTCAGCTGAGTTCTACAAGACCTTCAAAGAAGAATTAATACCAATACTCCTCAAACTATTTCATGAAATAGTAAAGGAGGAAACCCTTCCAAATTCATTTTATGAGGCAAATATCACCCTGATTCTAAAACCAGACAGGCACATCAAAGAAAGAAAACTTCAGACAAATATCCCTGATGATCATAGATGCAAAAATTCTCAATAAAATCCGGCAAATCACATACAAAAACATATGAAAAAACTAGTGCACCATGATCAAGTGGGGTTCATCCCAGGGATGCAAGGTTGGTTCAACATACAGAAATCAATGAATGTAATACATCACATCAACAGACTTAAAGATAAGGTCATATGATTTTATCAATTGATGCAGAGAAAGCATTTGACAAAATACAGCACCCTTTTATGTTCAAAACACTAGAAAAACTTGGGAGAGTAAAAACATACCTCAACTTTGTAAAAGCTAATTATGCTAAAACCAAGGCCAACATCATCCTAAATGGAGAAAAATTGGAATCATTCCTTCTGGAAATGGGAACGAGACAGGGGGCCAGGTTGTGGGGAAAAAGGCACGCTCATACATTGCTGGTGGAACTGCAAATTGGTAAAACCAATCTGGAAAGCAGTATGGAGATTCCTTAGTAAACCTGGAATGGAGCCACCATTTGACACAACTATCCCACTCCTTGGTCTATACCCAGAAGATTTAAAAATGACATACTACAGTGTCGCAGCCACTTCAATGTTTATAGCAGCTCAGTTCACAATAGCTAAACTGTAGAAGCAACCTAGATGCCCTTTGATAGATGAATGGATAAAAAACTGTGATATATATACACAATGGAATATTACTCAGCAATAAAAGAGAATACAATGATGGCATTTGTAGGTAAATGGATGGAGTTGGAGAATATCATGCTAAGTAAAGTAAGCCAATCTCAGAAAGCCAAATGCCGAATGTACTCATTGATAAGAGGATGCTGATCCACAATGCGGGGAAGGACATGGGAACAATGGAGGAACTCTGTTCACAGGGGTGTAAGTGGGGAGGGGGCATGGGGACAGTAAAGGTGGTGGAATATGATGGTCATCATAGCCGTAACTTTATGTATGTCTGCATGTGTGTTGTGATTGTATATCACTTACAACCAGAGAAATGAAATGTTATCCTCCATCTGTGTACAATGAATCAAATTGCACTCTGAATCATGTAAACCTAAATAGAACAAATAAATTAATTAAATATGGAAAAAAATTTTTAAAAATCCTAAGAACAGTTCCATGAATTCCCAGAGTTAGTGTCATATATTTTTATTATTTTGAAAATAATAAAAATTATTCTGAAATAATGTTCTGAAAATAATGTGTACAAGTATGGCACTGGCATTAATACAAGCTAATGACTTTCATTTCAGAGAAAATTTTCCCTGAAGTTTAAAAGAATCATATGAAACTTGTGGACAATTTCTATAACCTAAGAAAGTTATCCTAGTTTTTGTAATAATTAGGAATGATTGTTATAATATATTAAAATTAAATTATATTCCAATGAAATAAAAACATGGAGAAGTATAATAGCATTTACTAAAGAAATTTAAGTTTTAAATATAAAAGTATGGAGAGGACAAAGATTAATGTGCAAATATTTACAAATTGCATGTATCACCAAGCTAAAACTAAGGCTTTTTCCTAGAATGATACTCAACAGAACATGGCAAAATCAAGTTTTTAACACAACATAAAAGCTATGTCCACAGGAAGAATATGACTGATGAAATGACTAATTCTCTCCCTAGCCATACTGTTTAGTTTTGTGACTCAGATGACCCACTATGTGCTTCCAGCAGGTTCTAAAGCAACTGGAGAAAACTATTATGGTTATGAGTCCTTATGCTTCCAGAAATAAATTGATCATAGTGAAAGCTAAATCATGAATTAATCTCACTGTGCTATATTAATAGCTAATGTATCTTGGAACCATGGTTTTTCTTTTTACTTTTTCTTTTTCCCATTTAAAGAAGCACACTGAAAATTTTGTGGAATACTTTGCTGAAGTTCACATAAGCAGCTTCAACAGACCAGAACCATAGTAGTACATGCTGCTACTACTTAGGCTTTCTTCCTTACCAGGTTTATTTTTTATTCCCATTAGCAGAGTTGCATCTATGCCTCTTCTATAAAATGCCATACAATACTGGTAGGAAAACTTAAGCAAGAACTCAATACTAATGCAAGAATTCTGTTGTATTCTTAGTTTGGTATCCTCATTATCATTTGACAGATACAGGAATTTGGGCCATTTATATATTTTGGTGAAGTAATTAATGATCAACTATACCTGTGACATTAATTAAATCAAACTTTGGGTGAGACTTAGCAAGTATTTTACCTACATTATATCATGTAACTTTCATCACATCCCTGGAGAAACTAAGAAAATTTTTTAAATGTTGAAGATAAATTGGAAACTTACAGGCTCTCTCAATGAAATACTAACAAAGATCATAAATCTAACTCTTTTGACTCCTTTTAAAATACAATTTTTTCTGATAATACCTTCTTCTTTATAACAAGCAATGCTAGGTACACTGGAAAACATACTTCTAAAATATAATAACCTCAGTAGAAAGTTGCATTAGAAACATTATTTGCAAACAAATATATTGCTTTAATATTCTCCTCTCAATGAACAATCAGTAATTAAATAAGAGTTTAATACTTAAACTTTCCCTTTTAAGACTACCGTATGATTTCTATTTCATGGTGAACTCAGACTGCCAGCATTCTTAATTCACATAGTATGGAGTAGTTGAACTTGTCAAATGAGAGGCATCTCAGATATTAGTTTAAATTTTAATATGTCAGATTTTTCTCTATAAATTTATATCTCTATTCCTCTCTTTTGCTTAAGGGGAAAACATATATACTAGGCTTATTATATGTATATGCTAGGCTTAATATACTCATGGCTTATTGTGGTGGTAGAGCAAATGTCTTGTTTGATGTCAACATCCGTTAAATACGGATATTTACTCCATTATATACTTTCAAGAAGTTCTCAATTCCCCTTTTCCTTGCTTATGTTTAAATCTTCATAGCAGGTACTCAACAAATATTTGTGAGATAATATATAATATGTCATGGAACTTGGACCTACAGTCTAGCAGACACAAAATTGAAAAAAAAAATGTAGCCAGGCACAGTGGCACATGCCTGTAATTCCAGCTGCTCAGGAAGATGAAGCAAGAAGACAGCAAGTTCAAAGCCAGCCTCAGCAATTCAGCAAGGCTCTAAGCAGCTCAGTGAGACCCGTCTCTAGATAAAATACAAAACAGGGCTGAGGGTGTGACTCAGTGATTGAGCATGGCTTAGTGGTAAATCCCTGGTATCCCCCCAACCAAAATCTATATATGTATAGATCTTTGTTAACATTTTTCCTTGCTCATTCTCCATGATCCTGAACAATTTTCTTCAAAAGAACATTTTTTTAGTCCAAATGATACATGCACAAACTTAAAGAGAAATTCAGTGGTACATTACCATATGTTTCACAAGTTTATACATTTAGTTGTCTCTTGCAATTTTGGGAACTTCTGGATTACTTAAACCATTTGAATAATTTTAAATATCAGATTACACATCCTATTATGTTAACATTTTATCATAAGAATAATAATATTACAGAATTCATTGAATTAACTGAAATTTTGGATTACTAAAAATTGTTGAAATAATTTTATTTTCTTGTTGTTTTATCATTGATTTGGGGACTGAGTATTACTATTTGATCCAGTCTCTTCTGATGTACCTGGAATAAATAGTGACTGGGACAACTGATGCATGCCACCATGCTTGGCTTTAAACAATTTAAAATTAGTACATTTTTCACCTTTGTTTATAAGACTGACTTTACACTTGTGACAAATAATATTGTCTAAAATACTCTCATTAATGATTACCTTTGAAAAATTTAAATGAACAAGCAATGGAAACTTTTGTCTTCTTATCACTAAACCTTCTTAATTTTTTTAGAATGACAAGTTGTTTTGTCAAAACTTTAACCAAACCTAACACAAATGTCATACACATTGTCATACACAACGTCATATCTGGCATTGACAAGAAATGGCCATACCTAAATCTGTCCATCCATTACTAATCCCCTGACATGTATATTCAATGTGGGAATCAATGTTTTCAATCCAGAAATTATTAGTTTGTACTTAGAAGAACTTCAGTCATATTAAAATCCTATATGTGAAAATAAAAACACTTCACGATTTCATTTATTTCATTTGTGGTAAATAATTTGTTTTATTTCTGTATATTCATGAAAATATTAAAATATTTTAGGATACTTCATATAATTTACATAGTTTATCAAAGTTATGTATGTCTATAACATGCAGATAGGTTTTCTTCCTTAAAAGATATATGAATAATTGTCCAAGGAAACTGATATATCAGAACATTAATATCACTAAAAGTGAGCCTTAAAATTTTAAATAATCTAATCAGCTAAATTTTCCAGTAAATAAATTAAAGCTTGGAGTAAGTCATTTGAATCAGTCCTTGACGTCTCTCATCCCATTTAAAGGTCTATTTCTGCTTACCAGGTTTTATTATTATAAGCATTAATATACATGAATAAATAATTGATGCCTATGCCTGCCTTTTCTCTGTAGGTAGGATCTTTGTCCCTTCTGTTTTGTTTCTTTCTATGTATTTGTTCAGGAATTGTGGAGGACATGGAAGATCTTCCCATGATAAACCAGTAAGGTCTTTTCGTGTGTTTAATTAATTTATTTATTTTTTGAATTCTGAATTTCAGAATATCTTCTTCATACCACCCAACAGGTAAAAGCAATTTGTACTTCTTCCTACATGCAGTATGAACTATGGTGGTGTGCAATGCATTTTAAAGGGATGTCTGATTTTGCATGAAGACAGTTGCTACATTCAATTAGAAGGATTCAGAAATGGAAAAAAAATTATAATTATATGAAAGCATTGTGTATCATGTTATGTGTATGCATGCTTCAAGGTAGTATCAGGTAGTTAGTGTATAATGTTAGTGGGCTATACAAAATTCTAGTTGGTTTTGGAAGTACAAAATTCATGGATGTGATTTATCTGGTCTTTCTACCTATTTTCACAGAACATTGAACTGTATACATATAGAACTGACATTTAAACCTGAGGGAATTCAGGAGTATTAACATGCATTATTTCTGTCTTGATTCTCTACCTACAAATACTATCATCTGTTTTCTGATATAAACATGGATAGAATCTAGCTCTAGAGTTTGTTTTGTTTTGTTTACGGGTTTGAACCCAGATCCTCAGGTGTGCTAGGTAACTTCTCTACCACTGATCCACCTTTCAGCCCCCAGCTCTTAGAATATTTAATGAAACAAGTGGGCAAGTGTCTTTTTATGTCTTCACCTATCACAGTGCTTAAGAATTCTAGCAACACACCTGAGTCATAAACTTGTTTTGGCAGTTACTCTTGTAACCTCAGCTCATTCTGCTCTCAGTCTCACTCTTTGAACTCTACGTAAATTGTCGTAGTTCTAATTTAGTGTTTGGCGTTTGCCATTTCCTTTGCCTAAAATATTCTTTTTCTAGAGCAACTTGATTTGTGTCCTTCCTTCCTCCAGGCCCTTGCTCTGGTTTTACTTTCTCAGTAGTCTTGCCTGTCCTATCTATAACTGCAGTCCCTTCTCCTGTTATTCCCTATTTTAATTCCCTAATATATTTTCCTGAATAGCATCTGTCATAAGTAGACATAGCTTTTGCCTTCGTGTACATGTATGCTTGTGCATGCTTATATGTGTATGCTAAAGTTATAATATTTAAAACCAGCATTCCCAGTTAAATTTTCATTTCAGATATAAATATGTCTAAACACTTCCTGAGGCATATAATTAAAACATGATTTGTCATATATCAGAAATTCACATCTAATGGCACATCTTAATGTGTAATATATGAAATATACCTTGAAGAATACAATATGTGATAATATCTGTTGAACATGCAACATCTGGGAAGTATTTATATTGAAATTTCTTTGTTATTTAACTAGAATTACAATGCAAATGAATTTTTTAAAAATAAATTTGTGTGTGTATTTTTCTCCCCAATTATAACATAGTCTATATTAGGGAATATTTGTCATTTTGTCTACCATTGTGCAGTTGATCAACAAACAGGGATGCTCAATAGTTTGTTTTTTTTATGGGTTTATAGAGTTGAGTGAATCATATAACTTGATTTTTTAATCTAGGTTTTATTACCTGTAAAATCAGGATAATATCTACAGAGACAAGGCAATGTTTAATAGAAATGGTTAAATGTAAATCCCTTTACTCAGTAGCTAGCAAGGTAGTGTTTGATAATTATTTATTCATTTTTTCCTTTGAATCATTATAATTATTATTGCTGTTATTAATCCAATAAACTCTCAGGTATTCAGGGTGAAGAAGTCTCAAAATCTTGACATTTCATAAGAAAAATTATGAACTGGCTTCTCTAGGATTATGCTATCTTCAGTCATGAGTCCAGTGAGAGTTCAACACTAATTTTCTGTTTTTCAGAGGACACAAAGAGAACTTCTTTTCCTTTCCTCATTTAGGAAGGCATAAAAAGGAGGATGAACTAAAGCAATCAACAAACATATAGCATGAATCTGCAAAATTATATTTTTGAATGTTATGTCTTATTTTAAAATAGTAGTTTGTACTGGGGAAGGAAATTGTTCAATTTATGCTGTTTTATTGTGTGCATGTATGAATATATAACAATGAATTATACTATCATGCATAATTATTATGAAGCAAAGAAAATAATCTTAGTTTAAAAACTAGCTGTAATAAAAGAAAGGAAGAGCCGGGTGCGGAGGCGTAAGCCTGTAATCCCAGCACTTTGGGAGGCTGAGACAGGAGAATCACGAGTTCAAAGCCAGCCTCAGCAATGGCGAGGCGTTAAGTAACTCAGTGAGACCCTGTCTCTACATAAAACACAAAATAGGGCTGGGGATGTGGCTCAGTGATCCAGTACTCCTGAGTTCAATCTCTGGCACCAAAAAAGAAAAGGAAAGAAGAAAGAAAGAAAGAAAGAAAGAAAGAAAGAAAGAAAGAAAGAAAGAAAGAAAGAAAGGAAGGAAGGAAGGAAGGAAGGAAGGAAGGAAGGAAGGAAGGAAGGAAGGAAGGAAGGAAGGAAGGAAGGAAGGAAGGGAGGGAATGAAAGGAAGGAAGGAAGGAAGGAAGGAAAGAAGGAGGAAAGAAGGAAAGAAAGAAAGAAAGAAAGAAGGAAAGAAAAGAAAGGAGGATGTAACTAATGGCAAATGCTTACAAATAACCGGTTACAAACTGTTTTTCAATAATGCCATTTTAAAGCTTACAATTTCTTTGTTTTCTGAAATAGACTTTATAAGGGGCAAACCCATCAAGTGTTCTTTAATGCATTAAGTGCTGCTCTGATTTTACAAGAATACTTGTGAGAGAGACTGAGAGTGATGTGAAGGAGCCAGGCTGAGTCCTCTGGAGAGAGTGTCATGTCTTCTTCCATTAGCCATAGAGACCCAAAGGCTTTGCTGTGCATGTGTCCAGTATGGTGCTTTCTTCAGAACACTGTCAGGCTTCTTTAGAGATCAGGTTTACATATGTTTAAGTAACAGATACATGTTTGAAAAGATGGTTCTAAATTGATTGTTTTCTATAAATCATACTATACTTTAAATTTCTCTAAAATAACATAATATAAAACAACACGTTAGTGAAAGTTATGAAATGAGAAATATTGGAGGATTTCACATCATCATCCCTTAATTTATCTATATTGTAAAACCTTGACAACCATAATCATTTTATTTTAAATAAATACAGAATTCCTAGTAAGCATCAGACAGATTTAAAATCAGATATCAGTTAAAATTCTGTTGTGATACTACAATGACAAAATTAAATAAATATTTTATGTCTCATCAGATAATACTCATTGTTACTAGAATTCTGTTGAGCAAAGACACCAAGATAAAAGATGCATATACTGTTACTAAAATTTATAGTTTCATTTATACAAATATATTTATGCATTAGAATTCCAGTGGCTCGAAATTGATAGCCAAAGTGAACATACATTCAAATGCTGACATAAATAACCTTAAAAACATATATGAATAAAGAAGTTAAAGTTCTGAATTTACCAGTTACTGTTCCCTGTGGTAGAAGCCTTTAAAGAATGCAGAAATTGGAAGTGCAGATTTAAGAGTTAGACTCTTGCTTAGCCCATCATATACATGTAATCCTACAAAAGGTATTTATTTTTGTAGATTTATTTAATTCATTTGATTAATGGGAGACAATATTAACAAAGATTCATAAAACTTTTGTGAAGTTATAGTGACATATTTCTGGATGTTTACTATCATAATAGGTATATAGATATATAAACTTTAGTTCTTAGTTTTATTTTATATCGTTTTATGAAAAAAAATATTATAGTCATTATGAGGTTGAAGATCTCTGTCTTTGCTACTGTAACTATCATTAATACTTAATTATTTTAAAATATGCTCACAAATAAGTTTCAGACAGTCGTTTATACTACAAAATATACATACATTTTACTACACGCATACATATATCTTATATGTTACATATTTGCAATTAAAAAAAAATAATTTTCATAGATTTTAATTGCATTTTTATATTTTAATTTAAGGAGGGCAAGTAGGCTATTTAAAATTTACTGCAAATACACTTTGAAGGATGATAGTTTCTGATCTTTATGCATTAGAATTCTTTGTATTCTGACTAACTTTACTGTGATTATAAAAGCTTGTGATTTAAGTAACATATGTAAATGAACCTAAGTGGTATTTGCATACTAAGACTCATTTAATCATAACATTCATAATCAAGTGAAAATCATTTTATGTAAGTGTAGATTTAATGAATGTAGTAAATTATTTTTAATTTGCAAATGAGTGCTTTTAAATAATGCTTTTAAAATCTGACAATATAAAAAACATTAAAGATCCTCTTACAACTGGAAATAAAATATTAAGCTGATAATTTTATTTCAACTACTTTTTCAACTACTTTTTCTTCATTTCATAATGAAGTATTTTGAGTTAACTTTCTTAACCTATTATATAATAAATACTTGTAATAAATAATAACAGTAGAGTGTATGTTAATTTGAAAAATGACTGACCAGTTTTTGAAATGATAAAATCTTAACTTTCAGTTAGTAATCATCACATCAATAAAAACACCATCAACTGAAAAAGAAATCAGGAGTTACCATGGAATTTAAATTTCCTGGAAGATGGATCAAATATATGTACAAATATAATTTATGCTGGTTTCTTGTATCTAGTATATAGAGAAATTTAGAAAGCATAACAGTCCTCCTTATTTTTGAAAGAAAGAATAAGTTGAATAAATAGTTTAATTAAATTTATTAATAGTCATTTGCCCATATGAGGAAAATATTTGAGTAAGAAGATCTGTTTTTGGATCTGGGTACATTTGTGATTGTTAGAAAATCATTTAACTTTTCTAATATTTTCAATCTTTAAAATAGCAATAAAAACAATTTGGTTCCTATATTAAATCATACACTATTGTCCTTAGCAATCTTTTATAAAATAGAAATTAGAAGTATTAAGTATTATTATCACTATTGTTATTTGCTGGAAGGGAAAGTATATCAATACAAATATACTCTTTGATATTATGACTGAAATTATGGGGTCTATTCCTATTTAAGAAGAAAATTAGATGACATGGCAGACTTCCTATAGCAACCAGAAGTGGATCAGAAATATCCTCCTTGAAGAATTACATGAACCTTGAGACTTTCCAAGTATGACATTGACATAGAAAATTTGGTCTGCCCCAGGTTTATAGCCATTTTGGAGTGTATAACTAATAGCTAAAAGGCATTTTTCATATAACTCCTGTAGCTTTTCACATCAAAACCTAACTTCCTCAATGTGAACTTGATTTCTATGAATCCTGTCCACTGTACCAACATGTAAATGTTGCTCTATTCCATATGTTCACCCACTCTTCAATTAACTATACTCATAGAATCACAAGCCTTTTTATGCACATTGAAATCAAACGTGGAACTTATCATCTCACTGAATGCCCTTAAATTTGTGCAGTATCAAACTTAATTTTTGCTGAAATTTATACCATTTAAGAGATTTATTGTCATAAAAATAGGACTATGTTTGCTTGTTCTTTTAAAATAAAATATTCCAAAAGAACTATTTCAATAAATAATATTATAAAATACAGACATTTTAAAAATTTACTTATTTTACAGGGTTGTACATCAAATGGGTATATTCTTTTCTCCCAAAAACTTTATCTAACAGAGGAGGGAAACTAATTATAAATTCTACTTATAAATAAATATTTAAAGAATGAGAAAATAATGAACTATGGAAGATGCCAAATTATAAAAGCTGGATTGATGCATATCACTTTTATAAGTCAAATGTCTCCACCTAAGTCTTATTGAAATTTAATCTCAGTTATTATGCATTAGGAATAGGTGGAATCTTCAAAAGTTGATTAGGTCATGAGGGCTCTGTCCTCATGAAATAATGCATTCATGAATTGATGGATTAATGAATTAATGGGTTATATCAAAATTTGTTGTTATAAAAACCAGTTTTACTCTCTTTTTATATATGCTTCTCTTTTCCTGTGATGCCCTATGCTGCCTCAGAATTCTTCAAAATACTAAAAACAAGAATGCTCTTATCAGATACTACTCCTCAGCATTCAAACTTTAATAGTGTTCCCTGAAAGAATAACCCTTATTCTTTATGAATTATCCAGTCTCTGTTATCCAGTATTCAGTTATAAAAAGAGAAAACAGACTAACACGAACATGCAAACACACACACATACACACACATACACACATGCACACAAACTCACACATATACACATGCATGCAAAACAAGGGGGAAGTAAATATGTAGTAGTAAGTAAATAATTATCTCTTTCTACTGATCAATTCAATTTCAATCTATTACCAACTTCTGTCCTCTTAAAATCACTAATAAAGTCAGTAAAAGTTTTTCAAAAAAGTTTCTGATAGGGGCTGGAGGTGTAGCTCAGTGGTAGAGTGCTTGCCTGGCATATGTGAAGCACCAGGTTCAATTCTCAGCACCACATAAAAATAAATATATAAAATAAAGGTATTTAAACAAAGATATAATAAAGTTTAGAAAAAGTTTTCCGTAAATCTGAGCCCTAATCATAATATGTCACAAGATCTTCTATCTCAAATTTTTATTGAAAATTTTTATTACATTTGATTTAACATAATCATGAATACCTAGAAGTAACACTTGACATAGTGAGACCCTCAGCAATTAAGTCAGAACTTGTCTCAAAATAAAAAATAAAAAGTGCTGGATCTCAGTGTTAGGATGCCCATGGGTTCAATTCCAAGTACCCTTCCCCCACAGAAAAGAAATTTAAAAAAGAAGAAAAAGAAATACACTCTAAATGTAGTCTACCATTTATAGACTGAATACATTTGGACAATTATAAACACTCTCTGGGTTAATAAATAGATTTTAGTGACCCAACAGAAGAAAGTCATTTTTATAAAAACATAAAAGAGTTTGACTACTTAAAAGAGTTTTCATTTGGGAGAAAACTACACGTAACTACTCATACACACCAGTATACACAAACACGCATACATTTGTACACACAGAGACATATACTTAAGTTTTCTTGAAACTTCAAGCTTGATATCAACATAGACAAAACCTTCATAAATATAAAATAACTGAATTTTGATAATTAGAAAATCGGGACTTTTAGGTTCAGTTTTAGCAATTTAAAAGATGTTCTTTTCAATCATTTAAAAATTTTCTTTATGTATTGTTTAAATTGTAAAAAATTTTTCTTTGTCTTAATTATATATGTATATGTGTGTGTATGAACACACACACACACACACACACACACACACACACACATATATATATATATATATATATATATAGAGAGAGAGAGAGAGAGAGAGAGAAACCCAGCATAAGCCATGCACGCTGGCATATGCCTGTAATGCCAGCACTTAGGGAGGCTGAGACAGGAGAATCACGAGTTCAAAGCCAGCCTCAGCTACAGCAAGGAGCTAAGCAACCCAGTGAGACCCTGTCTCTACACAAAACTCAAAATAAGGCTGGGGATGTGTCTCAGTGATTGAGGACCCCCGAGTTCGATCCCCACTACCAAAAAAAAAAAAGAAAGAAAGAAAAGAAACCCAGCATGCTTATTTTCAAGATATTACAAAACAGAAAATGCTGATATTAGTTGCTTATATTCTCATAGGGAAAACTGAAACATACCCAGTTAACCAAATAAACATAGTTAAACCCATAAGCAGGAAGAAGACTTTACATTACTTAAAATAGACTAGATTTTATTTCATGTGTTACTAGCAGTATGTCGAACATGGAAACCATTCTAGGAGTAAAACATTAACATTTTTGTATTTTTAATTTAAAAAGAACTGTTATCTGAATTGCTAGGTACAATGAATAAGCATTGCTTTTTCATTTGAAATATATTGATAAGAGAATAAATCCATGAGATGATGGCAAATACCTCCACACATAAAGGCAGCTAGGAATGTGAATACAGTGATAGAATTTTTTTCTTATTCAATATGTAAATTTGATGGCTTTTAAGAAGAAAATTCATATTTTTGAGAGTGAAAATATTTAAAGTCCTTTAATAAAGCTTTCCACATCATTCATTTGTTATGCCTTAATAAATAATGTTTATTTAAAACATAAAAATATTAAATGTAAACCAGTCTTACAAGAATGGAAGCCAAGAGACAATGGATAATATTGAATGGAACTTTTGAGATGACAAAAAAAAAAAAAAAGACAAGATATTTCTCTTGGCTATTCCAGGAATTAGTGACTTAAAGGCAAAAATGTGGACTCATGAATTTAGTTTTTCTTAACATTCATATACATAGTCTTTAGAATATTGCATCGTGAATTGCTATCCGCATTTTATCTTTGTATTAAGAGAAAATACAAACTTGCTTTGAAGAACTTACTTGTCAATATTCTAAAAATGCAACACTGTATTGTTGTATCTATAACAAGTTCATAACTTTTGGAACTCAAAAACTTAGGGGTTATTTATTAGAATTATGGTGTCTTATCTGAATTTGCTTGCTACCATTCTGAACACATATACACTATGGCAAAGCAAACAAATGAACCTGGATGAGTATTAACTGATAAAGGGGAAAAAGAAAAAGAGGAGGATGGACCCAAAGTGTTTGTGCATGAGTAAGAGTATCATAGTTTTAATTTTTCTTGTGATGTAAGTGAATAAATAGATATAAATATTAAGCAATCAAGGTATACAAATCAAAACTACACTGAGATTTCACCTCACTCTCGTTACAATGTTAAAATCAAAAATACAAATAATGATATTTGCTGGTAAGGATGTGAAGGAAAAAGGTACTCTTATACATTGTTGGTGAGAATGCAAATTACAGCAACCATTTGGGAAAGGAATCAACACATGACCCAGCTGTCTCATTCCTTGGATTTATCTAAGATCTAAAATAGGCATAGTAGAGTGATACATATGTACCAATGTTTATAGCAATACAATTCACAATAGCCAAGTTATGGAACCAGCATAGGTGTCTGTCAGCAGATGAATGATTAAAGAAAATGTGCTACATATACACAATGGAGTTTTACTCAGCCATAAAAAAGAATGAATCTGTCATTTGCTGTTAAGTGGATGGAACTGAAGAACATCATGCTATGGGAAATAAACCAGACTCACAAAACCAAGGGTTAAATGCTTTCAACCCATGGGAGTTGTGAAGGCTAGAGAGAAAAAAAATAAATCTCATGAAAATAGAAGGGAGATCAATAATATAGAGGAAGGGGATCTCCAGAGCAGGGACAAGGAGAAGGTCCTGGGGAATAAAGTCTACCATATTATTCTCTGTCCATGCATGAATATATCACAATGAATCCCACTTTTCTATACAATCATAGTGCACTAACTAAAAACAACAACAACAAAAAGAAATAGATTGCAGATCATCAGAGTAGAAGACAAGGATCAAGAGTAGGGAGAAGGAGAGAGAAAGGAGAGGTACTGGTGAACGAGATTGATCAAAGTGCTATGTGCATGTACAAATATGTCAATGAGTCCATTATTATGTATAATTATAAAACATCAATAAAAATCATAAAAATATACTTCAACACACATAAACATATGTTTACATATAGTGTATCTATTTTCATGTCTCTTCATTGATTATTTAATCATAGCATTTCAATGTTTAAAACAGTATGAAAGCAGCATTGTCTATGTGCTGAGATAAGTCAGAAGATCTCAATTTGAATTCAAGCTAAGTAACTAGCTAGATAAAACATCAAGGACAGATAAGATGCTAAACAAATTTTAGCTTTCTCATGTATAAAATGAATGTAACCATGGGTACTGTAAAATACTATCAAAATAAATGGAAAAATAAATTGATTATTGCTTTAAAAATAAAATTTTCTACTTTCAAATTGATTTGCCAATTATTTTATAAATACTACAGAAAGGCAAAATCCCAATAAGCTGCACCCAATTAAATTTTTATTGGGCAATAAATGCATTCATGAGATGATAAATTTGTTGCCTTTGATTCATGTTTATGAATTCATATTTGCTGTACTCTTAACTGTGGAACAATCCAATATTTTTATCCTTACATATTCACTTGACAATCTTCATCTCTTAAGTTACAATATTTGTATGATGATTTTTACTTATAAAGCTATGCTTTATAAATGTATACAAACTAGAAATAAACTGGACACATTATAATTTTATCATTTTTTAATAATTATAATAAAGTGGAGGTTACAGAAGAAATAAACAGAAACAATACACTTAAAATAACAAAAAAAAATTTCAGAAAAAGAGTTTTCTGTTAGTGCTTAAGAAATTTTGTCCTGGCACACATCTTTGATTAGATTTGTTTTCGTTACCTAAGTTCTTTGTTACTCTTAACTAGGGTATGGTGTTCCTTCAAATAATATTATATAAAAATTTTGGAGGTCTTGCTTTATGAAGTATTGCCTGTTAATATATTTCCATCAACAGAGGCCTTGACACTATTCAGCTTGTGAGGCATTTGCTATTGAAAAATGAATCCCTTTCTGAAAACAAGATACAGGGAAATACAGTCCTCACTTTCTCTGTTACTTATTTGTTCAAAGGACTGTAGCAATTTCAAGAGGTGCTAAAATATGCACTCATAAGTCTTGATCATGCTAACAATGAAGAAAAATATAATGAGCATTTATGATTTAAATTGAAGAGTTTCAAAAGGCTTATTACAAGCATTTTAAAAACAACCTGCATTTACTATACTTGCTGAGAGCATATTATTGCAGTTCATTTCCAAATGGGAGAGCACTTTAAAGATATCAAGGACTCTCCCAACACACAACGAACTGCAGAAGTGAGAGAATGGATGATAGTCACAACTGTGAAATGTCATTTGAGAAAGCAGGATATAAATGTAGCCATCAAAGTTAAGAGCAAGGAGATGTCACTCATATCTACTTGCATTAGTTTTCTAATGCTGTGTTACAAAATTACCACAAACTTATTTGCCTAAAAGTATATCCCTTTATTCTGGTAGACTTTTGTAGGTGAGATATCTAGGCAGGCTCAATTGTGCTGTCTGCTTATGCTGTTCCAAGATAAAAATCAGGATATCCTCTGGGCTAGACTCATCTGGAGGTTCTTGCAAATAATCCATCTCACAGGTCATTCCAAGTGATGGCAAAATTCAGTTCCTTGCAGCTCTATGTCTGAGGAAAAGAGACAAGTCTCCAAAGACAATGTGGATATTCTTCTTTCCTCCCTTATTCTTCCACCTTAACATTTTTCCCACAGATACTCTTTGTCTCCACTATAAGAACAATGAAAGTAATGATGTACAAAGATAGTCTTTAGTGTCAGAACTATACAAGAGGGCCCAGGAGTCTACAGAAAGCCCTGCTCAGAGAGGCATATTTAGAGCTGGTGAAATGTCTGATATGCCTGTACATCATCTCTATTTTTAATAACACCACTCAATTGTCATTTCAGGAATTGATAAAAAAAAAAAAAAACTACTTTCCACAATGTTCACAGTAGAGCATTTATACTATATAAATGTAGAACATTTATACTACCCTCAGAAGCACATTCAGTTAACCCTGAATGATGTCTGGTTTCTTTCCCTAATCACTACTAATGAGTTGCATTTCTCAGTTTGCAGAATTCCTACTTTGACCAAACCAAAGATTTCTACAGTAGAGACACAAATCAAGCCACTACACTCTAATGAATTTACTGCTGACAATCTTTTAAGAGCCAAAGGCATTTTTGAAAATGGGAATTTTAGAAATGCTAATTATAGCCACATCACAGAACTCTTAATAAGGAAAAAAAAGATTAGATAGAGTCACAGCTTGGAATCACAAAAGGAAGGAGCAGTGCCTAATAAATGTGACAATTCTTGAAGACAGAGCACAAAGAGTCAGCAGGAGAGATCTGAGGACTAATCTGCCTCCAGTTTGAGAGTATTTTCAAAACTATACAGCACAAAAGACTAATTTACTGGGTCAGGAAGTGTGACATTGTGAATTGAGCATTGAAAACAATCTAGGAAGTTTTTAGATAGTAAAAGGCTTCAGGCAGATAGTCTTTAAAATGGAGGGCATATGGGAGAGACGTTATTTAGATAGGGTACTTAAGGATCTACTTTCAGACAATTTAATTGCTAATGATGGAGGACAAGGAATATTACATTATATGAAATATTCAATTAATAGAATATTTGTACTATTGGTATGGAAAAAAAACAAAATTAAAATAAATAAAATTGAGTGGTCTGAGAAGTCTAAAACATTAGCAGAATTCTTAGCTTTTTTGTTTTTTTGTTTGTAATAGGATTGAACCGTGGGATAGTTAAACACTGAAATACATACCCAAACTTTTCTTCAA
Source organism: Geosciurus inauris (assembly GCA_004024805.1). Taxonomy (NCBI): domain Eukaryota; kingdom Metazoa; phylum Chordata; class Mammalia; order Rodentia; family Sciuridae; genus Geosciurus; species Geosciurus inauris. Next base: position 42,657 of record PVHX01012267.1, on the reverse strand, counting down.
TATTTTACTTAGAGACAGGGTCTCAGTTGCTAATGGCCTCACTAAGATGCTGAGGCTGGCTTTGAACTTGAGAGCCTCTTGCCTCAGCCTCTCAAGCTGCTGGGATTACAGGCATGGGCCACCCCCCTGGCTCAGCTATTATTCTTTTAAATAAGTATTATCTGGCACACAAACTGTAAGGTAATACAATATAAACAAGAATAAACAGAGAATAAAAATATGCTTACACTTTCAAGCTAAGATATCAATGGAGGGATTACAAAAATTTAAAGTAGAATTACACAGACCTTTTCTATAATAACCCATCAGATATAAAAGAGAATAAAATGTTAAAAAATAAAAAAAACTTGCAAAAATCAGTTCAAGAGAAACAAAAAAAAAATTGTGACCAAAAGCAACATCATCTATTATCTTGAATTAATATTACATTATTTGTAATATATGATTACTGTATTGTTTAAACATTTTTCTTTATTCTTTTTTTTTCTGGGCCTTAGCTAATCTCATGTTAAATATCCAGAACTAATCTGCTCCTCCTTCTAATGCCACTCCAATATGTATTTAAAAATTCTAAGTATGTCTCAAAGTACCTGAATTCTAGCACAGGAAAAGTAACATAATGTGGTCTAGACACAATGTTGTGCTCTGCAAATCCTATTTCAAATAACTCTATTTTTCTCCCCTAAATCTTCATTTTCTGAATCATTAATGACACTTACTATAATATAGTCTTGCTTCATAAGTGTAGCTTATTACTGCAGTTTTAAATGTAACTATATTACCCACTAGCTGAGCCATATGAACAAGGAAATGAATGTAAGAATGTGAATAGCCTGTGATAGCACGGCAGGTATTTCATCAGATCACTTATATGGCATTATATTGAGGATTCCTGTAGCTAAGATAGCAGCTATTTCTGAGTGTATATGATGTGCAGAGATACTTTTCTAATACTTTATACAAATTACCTAATTTAATCCTCACAAAAAAAGCTATGTTAGGTAGAGATTATTATTCCCATTTATAGCTAGAAATTTGAGAAACAGAGAAATAACTTCAGAGAAAAGAGAAAATCACAGTATTCAATAACTTATTTTGGAATAGGCAGTGTCTTTGCCTTATTTTGTGTTTTTCTAAATTTGGAACCACTTTGATACCTGTGCACAGAAAAATAAAACAGCAGGAAAATAAAAGGCTCACAACACAATTTTACCTAAGATCATCCTTTTTCTACTAGGACATTAGTTGAAGCTAACATTTAATCATTTCTGAAAAAGAGCTCCAAAGTATTCTAATCTTGATGTGCTTCAGAGGGACCTTGGGATATTTAGTAGGAGAGACGGCCACTTGTCAGTAGGTACAATTGATGAATAGAATGTAAATCTTTTAAAACAATGACACTTATCCCTCAGTGAACTCTGTTCATTTACACAAAATGGCATTTTCAGATGGAGTATTATGAAATAATATTTAATCCATGGTACCCAGCTCTAATGAAATAAACATCAATATTTTGACCACTGAAGAAGCCACTCAAAACAATACTCCATACCTTTAACTATTTTTATTTGCATATATCTAGAAGATTAAGAAAAAGCATACTATAATTATGTTATTTTAAATAAAATAATATCTCAAGATATGAATGCATTCTGTACTTGTTGCATTACATGATAAGAATAAAAATTGGCTTCTTAAATGAAAGAGATGAAGAGATGTCAAAGGATCAAACAAAGACTAGCAGAGGAAAAAAATAATAAACTCAATCTATTACCAGGAAATAGTACCAAGGAAGAAATTCATGTAATAGTTTCCTCAAGGGAAATGTCAAGAGATATTAAATACTAGAAAGAAGAATTTTTAATCCTCATCTTAATTAATCATTTAAAGCTACTTCTCTAGATAGGGTAAATATTAATCACTGGTTTGTATATGTTTAAATAAAGAAAGTCCCGTTGTTCATCAGAAAGCAGCTTCACTTTAGGACAACAATAATTTCCCAGATGATGTCACTCAGAACTAATTATAATGAAATAACAATGCTCAGATTTATATATATATATATATATATAAAACCTTGAGAAGTTTTTCACATAAAAGTTGTAAAACTTACAGTTCCAACAGAACCTTGATGCTTCTCTTATTTCCCAGAAATTCATTCAGGAAAACACATTACATTAAGTAGTCATGTGCATCCAGACTCCTCTTGGTGGTGACAATTTCTCAGACTTCCTTTGTTATGAATGATCTAGGCAGTTCTGAAGAGTACTTTTCAGGTATTTTGTATAATGTCTGTAAATTGTGATTTGTTTAATGTTTATATCACTATTAGAATGTGGTTACCGGGACTGAGGGAGAACACCAGCAGGGTAAAATGTTCTCACCACTTCATATCAAGGTTTCATACTAAAGTGTGCTAAAACTATTGAAGAATATCATTTATTTTTAATTAAGAAACCCTTATTTTATTCTTTACCTACTTCTATTTCGTTCAAAAAACCCTCTGTTTATCCCTTCTGTCTGGTTTAATCAGTGCCAAATAAAAGAACTTGTTCTTGCTCCCTTCCACAAACTTTGTCTTGCTAAGAGAACATCTTTGCTCAGAACCAACAGAAGCACAGAAGGTATGGGTAACCATTGCACTGAGAGCAACTGGCAGCTTTTACCCCATTACATGGTGACAGGGTAGTGACATGAAGGTGGCTACTTTTTTTTACTGCTTTTCTCTGGACTTCTTCCACTTCTTGATCTTCCATCAGGACTGATTTCCTAAAATCAGGATTATCTGACTTAGGTGGTGTAAGCCCTTCTCCACAGTAAAATTATTCTTTCATTTCCTTCAATTTCATATGGTAATCTCTGGAGTGTACCCTATGGGCAGCCTACATTTAAGGAGTATGAAGAAATGTACAACCTCATTATGAGACAAGTATCTTCATAAAATCTTTTTATTTTATTTTTTTGTAGTTTTAGATGGACAGCATGCCTTTATTTTATATATTTATTTTTATGTGGTGCTGAGGATTGAACCCAGTGCCTCACATGTGCTAGGCAAATGCTCTGCCACTGAGTTACAGCACCAGCTCTCTTCATAAAATATTTAGAATTCTTTTATTTCGGAGATGTTTGTTCTTCCCATTTATTTATATTTCCGTATGTATCCATTCATCAAACAATTTTATACAAGTATAGATTTATTGATACTTACTTTGTAGTATGACTTAAAAATAAAATTACTTTATTTTGTTCTTTAAATTATTTTAGGTAGTGATCAGGTGTACCCTAGTCACAAAGTAAGCACTTGCCCGCACAGTCTGGCCATATTTGCTATTATCTCATTGCTTCCTCAGTAGCAAGCTGCAACATAAGCTCTTCAGGATGGTTCCCCATCTCAGCTCTCAGTCAGTTGAGAAGCACAGCACTTTTTAAATGCCAGCTCACTATGCAGCCCCTGGCTTGGCTAAGTCCATACTGTTTTTCAGTTCTACAGGCTTTTCCGTGCCAAACTTGTCCTGTGCTTCTCTCCATTTGTGGTATTCTCCTCTGTGGTGAACCTATGACCCTATTACAACCAGCTTGACTCCAGTTTACTCTTCCTTGTGCTTGGTTTCTTGTTCTTTGCACCTGAAATTCTGAGTCTTTGAGATTCTCTGACTATCTGATATTGAATTTTAGTGAATTCTTTTACCTACCTTACAAGGAAGCAGTACTCAAGCTATTTGAATTCTGACTCATGGAGCAACTAAAAATGCAGTCTTCCTCTAATCCACTATTTTGAATCAAGTCTCTTCCATTTTTTTCAAAGCACTTATTTGCCTTTCTGCCAAGATGGTCCTCATTGTGTGTATTTTCAGCTACAATTCTGTAATCAACCTTTTGTCCAAGGGTCTCTCTTTCATTTTACTCTTTATCCCCTTGAGAATATAAAAATCTAAAAACACATAGATAAATATGTAATAAGTAATAAATTATAATACATTTACTTATTCTATATATCTTATGTGATTTATATGTATATATCTGTATGCAAAATTCTATATACATTTACTTAGATTTCTAGTAAATACTTAATAGAAATAGTATATATACACATAATAATCTTTATATGTACATATATATTAATGTATATGTATATATATGAAGTAAAATCAGGGCTATAAATATGCATGCTGCTTCTAGGTCCTTCCAGTTAAAAGTAACCAGGAGACATATGTGAGTACTATAATATCTATCTATGTTACTATATGTGTCAATATGTATCTATAAACTAACACATGAATTCATATTCTTTCTCCAATTCTAGCTGATCACCACATGAGTCCTTGTATCCTGTTGTTTATTTATAACTTTTTATGCCAATACTAATAAACCTGGATTCACTATCTTAGTTCATTTTACTAATTGTTCAATTTCAATGTACATGCATAATGTTTTCAAAATGAGTAATCCACATCTTCATGAGAAACAACTTGATTAACTAGGGGACAGTGCTTATGTATAATTTCTCTCACCTTTAGCCTCGCAAATACCACTCACTTCCAATGTCATTTAGGCTAATATTTTTCCCCAACCAATTAAATGCGATATTTTCATAATTTATTTTCACAATGCTCGTGTTCAAACCTAGGGTCTAGCACATGTTAAGCAAGTTCTCTACTAATAAATTACAACCCCACTCCATTTTATATATTTTAGTACAAGTAGATTGTATTAAATCTAGTTGTTCATTTTACTATTCACTCTCTTAGGTTGTTTTATTTAATATACATCAACATTTTCTTCTTGTGTTATAAAATTCTCTAAGTTTAATAAAGGGTTGTCATACATTGACCAGTGTCACAAATGATTGCACCACCTAAAGTCTCCTTTACTTCACATACTCAAACCCCACTTCAGCTTGAACACCTGGAAATAACCATTATCTTTACCATCTCTACAGTTTACCTTTTCAGAGTATCATATAATTGGAATTGAAAAATTGTAATTTTTCAGATTGGCTTCTTTCACTTTGCAATATGCATTTGGAGTCATTCAAATCTTTTCACAGGCTCATAGATAACTTATTTTTACCTCAGAATACTATTTTGTTGTATTGATGTACCAGTACCATGATGTGTTCAGCCAGTTGCTTATTGAAGAACATCTTACTTAATTCTTATATTTATTATTATGAATAAATTTATTATAAATATTTGCCTGCAGCTAGGTGTGGTGGTGCACACCTATAATCCCAGCAACTCAGGAGGCTGGAGTAGGAGGAGTGCGAATATGAGGCCAGTCTCAGCAATTTAGTGAGGCCCTATGACCTAGTGAGATGATGTCTCAAAACAAAATTTAAAAAGGCCTGAGGATGTGGTTCAGTGGTTCAGTGCCCCTGAGTTCAATCTTTGATTAAAAAAAAAATCACCCGCAGACAGAATTTCTCAAATAATTTTGATAAATATGTAGAGGAATAATTGTTGTATCATAAGACAAACAATGTTTTGCTTTGGAAGAAGCTGCCAAATCATGTTCAAAGGAGCTACATAATTTTTCATTTCCACCAATACTGAATGAAAATTTCCACTGTTCCACTTTGTTGGCATATTCTGGTAGATTCTGTTATGCATCTGTACTATGGAATATTATACAGTATAAAATTTAACGAGCTATTGGTACTTATATCTATCTGAATGAATCTCCAGGGAATTATGCTAGGTGACAAAATTCAATTCTCCAAAATTATACACCATATTATTCCATCTATAAAACCTTCTTAATGTGAAAAAAATGTAGATAAATGAGGAATAGAATTATGGTTACTGGGATGTAAGGGAAGAGATGAAAAACTAGAGAAGTGGGTATAGGTTAAAAGTGTAACATAAATAAAATTTATCATGGTGAAGATATTTTCTTTCTTGCCATATATCAATGTCACTGTCTTGGTTGTATGTTTTGCAAGATGTTAGCATTGGGTAGAATTGAGAAGTAGGAATAAATAACCTGTATTATTTCTTATACATTCATATGAATCTATAATTTTCACAAAACACAAGTTTAAATGCAAATGGAAAATAAATACCAAAAAAAACTAATGATTTAAATGTTAGAATACGAAACAGAGGTAAAGAGTGAAAATTCATGAAGTCTGTATTCTGAGTTTTGAGAAAAGTATGGACATGGATATTCCATCCATAGAGAACATAATGTGGCAAGTTTTCATTTCATTTTTCATTTTCTTTCTTTTTGAATTAGTTCTAATCCATTATACATGACAGCAGGAAGCTTTTCAATTCATAGTACACAAATGGAGCAGAGTTTTCCACTTCTCTTGTTGTAAATAAAGTGGAGTCATAGCATTTGTACAATAATACATGTACCTAGGCTAATGCCTGTCTCATTCCATCATCTTTCCTATCCCCATCCTCCCTCCCCCGCTCCTCTTTGCCATATTTAAAGTTCCTCTACTCATCCCATGCCCCCCCATTATGGATTAGCATCTATGCATCAGAGAAAACATTCATCTCCTGGTTTTTGGGGATTGGCTTATTTTACTTAGCAGGATATTCTTCAAACCCATTGATTTACCTGCAAATATCATAATTTTATTCTCTTTTAATGCTGAGTAATATTCCATTGTGTATATATACCACAGTTTCTTTATCCATCCATCTATTGAAGGGCATCTTCTTTTTCACAGTACAAATATTAGGAGAAGGAACTCCCTCCTTGTGGCCACATTTCCCATCCTACCCACGGCTTGCATTAATGTGGGACCTTGAGACATGTTCTAGACCATAGAATGGTAGCAGAGTTCATAGAAACAAATTTCAAAGCAGAATTTAAGCAGGAAATATGACTTCTTCACCTTTTCTCTTCTTATTTCATAAGGGATATCAAAACCCAGATTAATATATACCATATTTTCTTCTGTTGTAGGATACCAGGTTTGGTTCCATAGCTTGACTATTGTGAATTGAACTGCTATAAACATTGATGTGGCTGTATCACTGCAGTATGCTGATTTAAGTCCTTTGGGTATAAACCAGAGAGTGGGATAACTAGGTCAAATGATGGTTCCATTCTCAATTTTTTGAAGGAATCTCCATACTTCTTTCCAGAGTGGTTGTACCAATTTGCAGTCCCACCAGCAATGTAGGAGTGAAACTTTTCCCCCATATCCTCCCCAACATTTATTATTACTTGTGTTCTTGATAATTGCCATTCAGACTGGAGTGAGATAGTACCTCAGTGTAGTTTTAATTTACATTTCTGTAATTGCTAGAGATGTTGAACATTTTTTCATATATTTTTTGACCTTTTGTATTTCTTCTGTGAAGCAACTGTTCAGTTTCTTTGCCCATTTATTCATTGGGTTATTTGTATTTTTGCATGTACTGGTAAATGGATGGATCTGGAGAATATCATGCTAAGTGAAATAAGCCAATCCCCAAAAAACCAAAGGCCAAATGTTCTTTCTGATATGTGGATGCTGACTCACAACAAGAGAGGATAGGAAGGAGAAGAATAGAAGTTCATTAGATTAGACAAAAGGGAATGAAGGGAAGGGGGGGGGATAGAAATAGGAAAGACAGTAGAATAAATCAGACACAAATTTCCTACCCTTATATGTGAATACATGACCAGTGAATTCCACATCGTGTACAATCACAAGAAAGGCATTATAATTAGAATAAGTTATACTCCAGGTATGTATAATATATCAAATACACTCAACTTTCATGTATATCTAAAAAGAATAAATTAAAGAAAAAAAAAACAAGTTAATTGTGGAAGTTATTTTTTCTCAGTGACACAAACTTTATGGTTAAGAACTGAAACTCCATGTGGAACAGAGCACTTCTCATCTACCCCTGGAATGAAACATAATTAAGAAACTGATTTTCTGATTGTGCTCTCTCACCTGTTTTATGATACGCTTTTTACAGAGCAAACTGTTACTATAACAACTGCAATAATCCACAACTTATCCCTTTCCACAAGACGCAGAAGGACAAAATACAGGTAAACAAATAGCCTATAGAAATGATGGGCAATTTCAAAAATTTGTTTGATTTTAACAATTCCACAGTAATAAAACTTTAAAATATGAGCTTGTTTTGTGTTGCTATTTAAAAAAAAAAAAAAAAGTAAAACTTCTTGCCAGCCACTTGTAATTAGCATCTAGTTGTTTATGTAATGGTGCATAATAGTACCTCTTTTAATTAACTCTCATTTTGTTAAGAAACTAGAGGTATAAAGCTTTCACTTAAAATATAGAATACTTTCATTCTAAATGCATAATGTTTTTTCATATAATTCCCATTAACATAAAATGGGAAAAGGTTTATAAATAAATTCTATCTCATTAAATAAAAACTATGTACTTTAGCATTTTAATGTTATATAAAAATTATACACTGTGAACTGACAATTAAAATTGCCTAAGTACATTTTCTAATAATTGAGGTAAATCATCTGAAACACACACACACACAAATACTTATCATTTTTCTTCTTTTAGTTGTAGTAAATAAACACAGTTGTGGAAGATATTTTATATAGTCTTAGAATATTTTAAGAATGTATTCATTAGGTAAAACAGAAACTTAGAAATTTTTCAAAACTAGACAATGTAACTCTAAAGTATACTGAGGTATAAATGATCAAAAATAATATTTAAAAATAAAATTAAAAGTTGAAATTTTTGTCAGAAACATAAAACAATGTGACTAGAGGAAGTGAATGAGATTCATATATTTTAGAATGAAAGAGCCTTGAATCATACAGTACTTTGTGAATTTTATTACCTCCACAACTCCCAAATACTAAATTTTCATTTACCAAAGAGAAAAGAGCATTTCCATTTAAACTCTACATGATATACCTGACTTAAGATCTCTAACTCAAATCCATGTCAAAATACATTAAAACAAATAATAACCTTGAGTTTTATTAATGAGTATTGTTCTACTTTCAAACAAATGCTTATGAATAAATCTCATTTGAGCATGCTAGGCAAGATTATTATTATACTAAGTATACTTTGTGAGTATTTTCTTGTGAGAAGGTTTATTTTTAGAAGAAGAAAAAACCCTCCTTCATTGAAGTAATATAAAAGAAAGAAAACAAAAATAGAAAAATGTCAATAGCCAATATTTATTATATATTCATATGCATCAGGAAATTTATTAATTTTTAATGTTCTTCCTACCTTTTCTAATTTATTTGTTTGTTTGTTTATACTGGGGATTGAACTCAGGGGCACTCAACCACTTAGTCATATCCTCAGACCTAAATTTTATATTTTATTTAGAGACAGGGTCTCGCTAAATTGCTTAGCGCCTTGCTAAGTTGCTGAGGCTGGCGTTGAACTCAAGATTCTCCCATCTCAGCCTCCAGAGCCACTGAGATTATAGGACCCATTCTTATTTAATTAACAAAATGAGGTAGGGTCCCTGTATTACTACAGTACAACATAGGATAAAAATATCAAATTACTCAAATTATTAACAACTATTAAAATTTAGATCTGGGAACTGAAACCAGAGCTCTCTATTTCCATGCTCTTTTTAATAAATTTTTTAATTGACACATAAAAGGTGTAGCTACTTATGGGACACACTGTGATATTATGATAAATGTATACAAGGCATAATGATAAAATCAGGGCAATTCACATTTCCATCAACTCAAAAATTCACAATTTCTTTGTCCTAGAAATATTCAAAATCTGCTACATTAGCACATGCAATCGACTCTTGCTGACAATAGTCAGCCTACTGTACTGCAAAATACTGGAACTTCCATACTATTTTTTATTTATTTATTTATTTTTTTTTTAGTTGTTGATGGACACAATGTCTTTAATTTATTGCTTTGTATTTGGTACTGAGGATCGAACCCAGGGCCTCACGCATGCGAGGCAAGCGCTCTACCACTGAGCTACAATCCCAGCCCCGGAATTTCCATACTATTGCCCTGAATTTCCCTCTCCTCTATTTGTTCACCCTCTGAGACATCATGGTTTTGACTCATTTGGATGTCTTTTTCACTGCTCTTTTTCTTTTTCTTTCTCTCTTCATTTCAGTATTTCTTTTTAAGACTAGACTGAAGTATTGCTCATGTTTCTAATCAGTATTATATAGTTTAGAGCATCATAATTATTGGACACCGAGGTAAAGATATGTGTAGTGGTACTTTAAAGAATAAGGATGATTTTGTGATAAGGGCAAAAGATCATCTCTATAAACTGCAATATAATCTTTGTAAACATGTGATTGATACCTGAGAGTCTAGAATAAGGTGAGAGGTTCTAAAAAGTGTTTTAGTTCTTGTGGCTGCTGCAATGAACTATCAGAAATGGAACGGCTTGGCTTTGGTTTGGAGGTTAAACGACTCCCAAAAGTCTATGTGTTAAAGGCTTACTCACCAGTGTGGCATCATGGATAGGTGACAGAAACTTCAAAAGATGGGGTAGGAGGTAATTGAGGCATTGCATGCCTTTGAAGATTGTGGAGCCCTGGCCCCTTGTCACTCCCCAGCCATGACTTAAGTGGTATTGCCACATGCTCCTGTCATGGTGTGAGCACCTCATCACAGGCCTAAAAGTTAAGGGTCGAACCTCAAAAACTTTGAGCCATGAATTTTTCTCTTTATAAGTTGATTACCTGAGGTATTTGTTTTAGTAATAGAAAACACTAAATCATAGGCTGAAAACAACAGGAAATTTTTTGACTCATAGTTCTGGAAGCCAGAAGCACGAAATTTAAGTGATAGAAGTTGCCACATTCCCTCTGAAGGATCTAAGAAAGAATTTATTATTGGCTATAGTCAACATGGGTGTTTTCGTTTTTTTTTTTTTATTTGTTGTTTTGTTTTGATTATTTTATCTGTACTCAGCCTTCTGGATTTGTGGTCACATCAACCCAAATTCAGCCTCAATATTTATATTGCATTCAGCAAATTACCCAAAAGCTCCCTCCTACCCCTTCCCATTAGGAAGGTTCTATGGAGAACCACTTTTCTCATATTTATCATGAAAATAGTTTTATATAAATAAATTTTTTATAAATTTATATAAATTCATAAAATTTATCTATATAGTATTACAAAAACATTATTAAAAGAAATCATAGTAGTATTAAAAGAAATCATAGACTAGCCACTAAGCTATAAAATTAATAATCAATAATTAATTCTCTGATGATAGACATGAAGATGTCAATTCCCCTCTAAGGCCTCACTAGGACCATTGAGATCATATTTTATAGGAAATTTCCCTTTTAAAACACTAATAAGGCCATTACAAATATCACTTATACATTTTATTATCTAATAACATTTTACAAAAATCAACAAAGAATAAAGATTTTATTTATTTGGCCAGAGTACATAAATGTGTGAATTTTGAAAAAAAGAGAGCAGTTGTAACTAAAGAAATGTAACATACTAAACTTGGGACTTAATTGAAAGACTAAACTGAGAATAAAAATGCCAAGTTCTAATTATTGGTTGCCTAGTAACTCAGTATATTTCTGTGTCAGTCCATACAGGCTGTTGTAACAAAATACCATGAAGCATGTAACTTCTGAATGATCAGAATTTGTTTCTCACAGTTCTGAAGGCTAGTGAGGGCCCATTCCTCATGTCTGATTTCTTGAGACATCTTCACATGGAGCAAAAGATTGAAAATTGTGGAAATAACAAACTCCCTCCCACAATTACTTATATAAAATCATTAGTCCCATTGAAGAGGGTGGAACCCTAAAAACCTAACCATTTCCCCAAATCTTCACCTCTTAATTCAGTTACTTTGGGTATATCACATGACTTTAACATATGACTTTTGTGGGAGGAAAAAAAAACATTCAAACCACTTGCCTTACCAAGTATTCTAAGTTAGAAAACAGAAAATAAAAAGTTATGTACTGCCAGAGCTAGAAAATGTAATGTGTAGAAAATGTAACCACCTCCTTTTCTAAAATGTACCCATTCATTTCTTTATTCCTGTGATTCATGTTATACAAAACATTAATCATTACATAATCAATAATATTATAATAAACTTAAAAGATAGTTTAAATTATTTTCATAGCTAAAGAGAAGTATGCTTTGTAATCTTTTAGAAATGCATGTTGCCTTTAAGTTAGCATTATGTTGGCATGTATGAAAATTGGTGTTTATGTATAAAATATTGATTTTAAAGTGCATATATCTATAATACAGTTTTTAGTTAAATTAGTTTTTGTTAAACTCAACAAAGACATTTTTCACAATACCTGAGAGCATATTGCCATAAATATTAAGTTTAACATCATTCTGAATATATTTTGTGCATTTTAATAACTGAAAAGTACCAGGCATGGTGGCACATGCCTGTAATCCCAGCAACTTGGGAGGTTGAGTCAGGAAGATAGCAAGTTCAAACCAGCTTCAGCAACTTAGTGAGGTCTTAAGGGACTATTCAAGAGCTTACCTCACTAAAGGGATAAATAAATAGGGCTGGGGATATGGTGCCCCTGGGTTCTAGCCCCAATACTAAAATAAGTAGAGAAAGGAAGAAAGGAAGAAAGAAAGAAAGGAAGAAAGAGAAAGAAAGAAAGAAAGAAAGAAAGAAAGAAAGAAAGAAAGAAAGAAAGAAAGAAAGAAAGAGAGAGAGAGAGAGAGAGGGAGAGAGGGAGAGAGAGAAAGAGAGAGAGAGAGAGAGAGAGAGAGAGAGAGAGAGAAAGAGAAAGAAAGAAAGAAAGAAAGAAAGAAAGAAAGAAAGAAAGAAAGAAAGAAAGAAAGAAAGAAAGAAAGAAAGAAAGAAAGAAAGAAAAAGAAAGGAAGGAAGGAAGGAAGGAAGGAAGGAAGGAAGGAAGGAGGGAGGGAGGACTAAAAAAGCAAATTTCTGTTTAGCTTCATGGTGTAGTAGCTAGTTTTTCTTGCAAACATTTATACATGAAAATTTATGCAAGCATGGTTTGTACTTTAAATAGCCAGTCAAACCCCCAAATTGTTCTTTTAGCTCCAATAACATTCTATTTCCTGGCAATATGATGTCCCTTGGAAGTTCTGGAAATATGAACTTGCCTTCCCTTATAATCCAGCACATCTCCCAGCTCTGTGAGATAGAGCTCATATTGTTAGCTAATTTAATCCATTGTGACAATTTAGCATCCCTTTTCACTCGGAGCCAGCCTTTGGAGTTAAATCCTGGCTCACTATTTAATTGCCCTAAGATAATCTTGGGCAACTTTACTTGTTCTTCCATACTTTAGTGTCATCATACGTAAATGGGTATAATATTAGTCATTATCCCATGAAGTTGAAGAATTCAGTTAGTTAAAGAGTGTTCAAAAGGCTTCCTGATACCTTATAGCATTTAACAAAAGTGACTAAGTGAATTACTGATATTGATGATCACGAGAATGATCATGATTTTAAACTGATGCCTAAACTTTTTATACCATCACACATATGAGAAAGGCTAAAAATAACAGTGAATATGTACTGTTTTCATAGATAATAAAGGAGGCGAGGGTTAGGGGTATAAACATGCTATGTACTGACATGCATTTGGAGGTAAGTCAAATATGGTGGTGAAATGTTATAGAATAACAATGATTAAATATCAAGTATGAATGAAAGAGGTACATTTAAAATGAAATGAGTGCACTTCATGATAATTGATGGTCCATGTATCATTTTATTCTGTTCTTTGATCTCTAATGTATTGGCTATAATCCATTTGAAATTTGAATCTGTTGATATTCATGTATCAACCGTAGATTTTTATAGATGTGCAGTTATAGGAAGAGTTCCAAGTTTGTTATAGTTCTCCTACCCATGCAATTAATTATATCTCAGCTTTAGACACAGATGCTTTAGCAAGTGAACAAATCCTGCAACTTCAATAATGCTTAGCTTAAGTTGGTATTATGTGAAAATTTTATTCATGACTCTGAAAAAATTCAGAGCATACTCTATAAATTAGCAAGGCCTTTGAATAAAAATGAAAAAGATTATAACTATGTTGCAATAAGTAAGAATTGGAGACTGATTCCTAAGCTTTGCAGTATCTTCTTGAATGAAACCTATATATTTTGAGAAAACTTTTTGGTCCAACAATACTGCTTTAGAAGCTTGGAAACAAAACAATAAATCTATAGAGGGTGTTTTGAGTTGAAGAGGATGGAATTCACTCTGGCATGAGAATGGTAGAAAGAATCTTGGATGAATTCAGCCTCAGAAGTCATTATAGAAAACTTGTCATTAAGAAAGGATATCAGGAGCTGGGATTGTAGCTCAGCGGTAGAGCGCTTGCCTCGCATGCGTGAGGCCCTGGGTTCGATCCTCAGCACCACATACAAACCAATAAAATAAAGGCATTGTGTCCATCTACAACTAAAAAAATATTTAAACAAAAAAGTATTTCATAAAAAAAAAAAGAAAGGATATCAGCCAAGCATTGAAAAATTTGCAAGAGTGCAATTTACTGAGGGACATATAAAGGGAAGAAGTCTCAGCCAATCGATGATGTAAATACTGATATGCAGCAAAAACAGCAGTCCCTTTTACATTCTTAGTGCTCACCAACTTCAATGCAACCATTATCATTAGGAAATCAGAAATAAGAGGAGATATACTCCTACATGATTTAAACATGAAAAAAGATTCATGAACTTTGGGCAAAAAGTTAGATACTCAAATAAACTCATAAAATAATAAACATTCATACAGAACCTAATACATGAAACATGTTCTAATTTTGCAAATGCTGACAATACTACCTCATTTAATCCTTATATAGTGATTCATTGACTTACCCATGGAAATTCAAGCACTATAGCTGGACCACTGACTGGCTTCATGGTGACTTATAATTGTTTTTTCATTTACTCCCTGATATAGTACAAAGACATGCAAGTGCAACAGAAGCTGTGAGGTAACAAGGCTCTTGAAGAAATTGAACTGTTAATGAGTCATCTGTGATTAAATAGTGGATTTCTTTTTTTATTGTCTGTCTCAATTTGACATTTTTCATAAACACTGAATAAATTTTCAAAACAATAAACAGCAAACATAATGAAGAAAACTGTCTATTTATTTGATTTCTCAACTGTAGCTATAAACTTTCTATCTTTGCAAAACTGAACCAACTCTAGTCAACAGGATGAAAATTTGTCAAAATGTTTAGACAACCCAGTAAATACCTACAGACTGTGCTAGAAACTTCATTTGGTAACTGTATATTCACTTAGGCAGCACACTGCCTGACCAAGGAAGCCATGATTACCAGGATTTACCAAAATACATCCAATCAGGAAAGTATATTCACTCTTGTCACTTGTACTCAAAAAGGTATAAGAAGTCCTAGCCAGAATTAGAAAACAAAAAGAAATAAAGTATATCCAAGTGGAAAAGAAGCAAAATTATCTGTCTGCAAAAAAAATGATATTCTAGATAGAAAACAATTTACACAGATAAACACAACACATGAAAAAGCATGTTGAAGTACAAAGCAAGTTCAACAGTTGTGTGACTTATTAGAAACATAAAAGTCTTTTGTTTCTATATACCACCACAATCAATCAATCCAAAAAAGAAATTAAGAAAAATATTATTTATGATAACATCAAAAAGAAAAAGAAGTCCTAGAAATAAATAAATGTAAGCAAAGAAGTGCAAATTACACATCTTGCTGAAAGGCATTATATATGCAAATAAATGGAAAGGAACGTCATGTTTATTGGAACAATTAATCTCAAAATGTCCATAACTACTCAAAGAAATCTACAGATTCAGTGCAATCTCTTTCAAACTCCCAATGATGTTTTTGGTTGAAATAGAGAAAAAAAGATTCTGAAGTTCATAATGGAGTCTAAAAGAACTTGAAAATCTGAAGTAATCATGGGAAAGAACAAAACTGGAGGCTTTATACTCTGATTTTAACATATATTACAAAGACACACCAATTTAAATAGTACAATACTTGCATAAGAACAGATTATTGAGAAAATGGGAACAGAATTTTACAGGTCCAGAAATAAATTCACACATGTACAATCAAATGGTTTTCACCAAGTGTCTGATCATGCACAATAGGGAAGGGATAGTCTTTTTAACACATGATGTTGGGAAAACTGCATATATGCATACAAGATATTTGATGTAGAACTCATATTGTTCATAAAAATTAATTCAAAATTAACTGGAGATATAATCACAGGTCCTGAATCTATAAGTTCTTGAGGAAAACTGAGAAAACAAAAACTTTATGGCATTTGTCTTGGCAATGATTTCTTGAATTAGACACCAAAAGTATGAGTCACAAAAACAAATAGGCAAATGAGACTACATCAAATTATAAAGCTTCTGAATATCTAAGAAACCAGCTAATGTACAAGTCACTTGAAAAGATGCTCAATATCACAGGTCATCAGGGAAATATGTCAAAACCACAATGATGTAACACCTTAATTTGTTACAAAGGCTATTATTTATTTATTTTTATTTGTTCTTTTTAGATTTACATGACAATAGAGTATATTTTGAAATATATCATATATATATGGGGTATAACTTATTCTAGTTAGGATCTGATTCTTATGTTTGTACATGATTGGAGTTACACTGGCTGTGTATTCATATATGAACATAGGAAAGTTATGTCTGATTCATTCCACTGTCTTTTCTATTCCCCTCCCCTCTCCCTTCCCTTTATTCCCTTTGTCTAATCAGAGGAACTTCTTTTCTTCCCCTCTCCCCTCTTTTTTATGTGTTAGCATCCACATATCAGGAAGAACATTCAATCCTTGTTTTGGGGGGATTGGCTTGTTTCACTTAGCATGATAGTCTTCAGATCCATCCATTTACTGGCAAAAGTCAAAAAGTCTTTCTTTTTATGAATGAGTAACATTTTCTTTTGTGTATATATACCACATTTTCTTTATCCATTTGTCTGAATAATAGCTAAGGCTATTATTTTTTTTTAAAGAGGTAACTGTTGGCAAGAATGAAGTGAAATTAAAACTCTTCCACTACTGGTGTAAATGTAAATGTAAATTGGTATAGTAACTATGGAAAACAGCATGAAATTTCCTAAAAAAGTAAACACAGGGCTACCACATAATAATGGTAATCAAACTGGGCATATTAGGTAAATATTAGATAAATATAAATATTAAATACTGAAGTGAGAATCTCAAAAATATATTAGCATGTTCATATTCATTTTAACCTCCAATTTTATGCCCCCAATGTCCCTTCTCCCCCAATCACACCCTCTCTGCTTTCAGTTACCACTCAGTTAATCCCTATCATGGGATTAATTCACAGATGGGATTAAGACTCTTATAATCTGTTCATTTCAACTCTAAGCCTTCTTGCATTATCTCACACATGAGCTATTGGGGAATACCACATATCTAAACTCTAACATCAAGAATAATACTGACCGCTGGATGTACAAGAAGAAAGACAGACAAAATGAAGTAAAGAAGAATGACTCCATGGCCAAGGATGCAGAGACCTGAATTGAAAATATCTCCCTAGTGGATGAGATAGCAGGACAAAAACATCAGGCCACACCAACTTGTTTTCCCACCTTGAAGCCTAACCAAACTTGCCATGCTAGACTATGGATTGTGCTTAGTTCAGCGAACTCCTGCCTTCTGAACTCTTTGGAATGCAGATATCTATATGTTGCAATTAAATAACTTATTTTCTAGTTTCCCAAGTACACAGATGGAGAGCAAATTTGCCCTGGGATGAATCTTATCCAAAGTCTTACCATATACTAATTTATGTGATTTAAAAAAATTTTTTTAGTTGTTGATGGATCTTTATTTATTCATTTTTTATTTGTATGTGGTGCTGAGGATCAAACCCAGTGCCTCACACATGCTAGACAAGTGCTCCACCACTAAGCTACAATCCGAGCCCATGTGATATTTAAATGAAATCGTGGACTTAGCATTGTTACTGGAAGGGTGAAAAAAGAATGAAGGAATGTCAGCATGGGTTGAATGTTGTTTGCACAGGGGAAGAACATGAATTTTGGGATCAGAGGCTAGATGGTTTGGGTTGACTTGTGTCCCTCTCAAATATATTTTGGAATTCCTAACTCCTGGTACTTGTGAATGTGACCTTATTTAGAAAATGGATCTGCAGGTGCAACTAGGTTAAGATATAGCCTTTAAATGAGGGCTAATTCAATATGACCCCTAAGAAGAAGGAAATTCTCCTCTAAGAAGGGAGAATATAGTGAAAATGAAGATTGATGGGAGAAAGTCCTGTGAATACATGGCAGAGACTGGAGTCATGCTATCAGAAGCCAGTGAACACCTCAGGTGAACAGATGCTAAAAGCAAGGATGTACCAGTGCCCAGGGACTTCGTGAGAGTATAGCCCTATCAAAACCCTTAGCTCAAGGTTCTAGCATCCCAAACTGAGAGATAATGAATTTCTTTTGTTTTAAAGCATCCAATTTAATGTACTTTGTTACAGCAGCCCTAAAAATGAATACAGTATGTATAACCAACCATAAAATAAGTATTTTCTACTTAATTCAATAAGGAGAGTTTTACCATAATATCAAACAGGTAAAGTCACTATAAAGAAAGAAAACCACTAACTTAAAATTCTCTTGAACATAGAAGCATAAATTATAAATAATTTGCAAGTGGATAGAAGCACATACCTTGACCAAGTCAGATTTTATTTTTTCCAGGAAACAAGGGATTTTTAATATGAAAAAATCAATAAATATAGTTTTACATGTCTACTGGAGAAAGAAACCATGGAATCATAAAAATTAGTGTAGAAAAAGCATTTGACAAAATCCAGCCCCCATTTATAATAAAAACTCTGAACAAACTCCGTTGATAAAGAATGGATACAAAACACCTACAGATAATGTGATTATCAGAGGCAAAGGACTTGGTACTTTACCTCTAAGATCAAGAACAAAGCAATAATGAGGTTTCTCATCATTCTTATTTGGTATTTTTTAGAATTGCAATGATACAAAAAATTACAATGTTTACAGATTGAGGAATAAGAAATAAACTGTCTTTATTTGCAAACGTAGGGATTATCTATGTACAAAACTCAAAATACCTGTCCAAATTCCCTTGTAACTAATGAGTGATTACAATAAACTCTAAGAAACATACTAGGTAAAAATAGAAATGCAAATTTCTTTCCTATATATTTCAATGCATTATCAAATGACATTTTAAAAAATAAAGCCAGGTGCAGTGGTGCATGCCTGTAATCTCAGTTGTTTGTAAGGTTGAGGCAGGAAGATGGTGACTTTGAGGCCAGCCTGGGCAACTTGGTGAGACACTTTTAAAACTTAAAGAAAATGTAAAAAGGCTTAAGATGTCTCCCATTGAGAGAGAACCCCTGAGTTCTATCTATATCCAGTACAGATTAAAAAAGCATACATAATGGCACCTTACATAATGACAACTATGTATATGGTTAATAAATATTTAGAGGATATACTAATGACTACAAAACACTTAGGAAATGGAAGAATCATATAAACTCAGTGTTACATCATGTTCATTTCTGGAAGATAATATGTTAACATGCTAGTTCTGCCAGTGTATATCAATTCAGAGCAATACCATTGAGAATCTCAGCAATTTCGTTTTTGGATCCTGACAAAATTATTTGTAAGTTTATGACAACCATTAAACATTTAAGAAGATAAATATGAATATTCTATTACTACCAACATGAAGACTCACTATAAACCTTAAATAATCAAGATATAATAATAATGGAACAAAATTTTTTTAAAAATGAAAGGAATATTGGAGGAGAATTAAGAGCCCAGAAAAGGACAGAGCTCCCTACAAATCAACTAATCTTTGACTAAGTAGCAATGCAACTCAATGAGGAAAAGATGGTTTCTCCAGTAATTTGTGCTGGAAAAAATAAATATCCACAATAAAAAAAGTCAGTTTGGATATAGAGTATGTCATTCAGTTTTCTATTACTATAACAAAATACCTGATAACAAACTTATAAAGAGAGGGGAAAAAAAAGCTTGGCTCATAGTTCTAGAGACTTTAGTCCATGATCTACTATTCCTGTAGCTTTTGCACCTGTGGCAAGAAAGCACATCATGTTGACAGCACATGGCAAAACCACTTTCCTCTTGGCTGGAGAGCAAAATAATAATAATAGTAGTGAAATTAAAAACTTTGAAAGGTTTATAGTGAGTCCTCTGGTCCCACTAGCTCCTTCAAGATCATAGCCACAATGATCAGACCTCCCATCAGCTCCCAATAGCATCATGCTGGGAACTAAGCCTTTGATACGTGGGCCTTTGAGGCACATTCCAGATCTAAACCATAATCTGTCCCTGGAACCCAAGGCTCATGTCTGCCTCTAATATAAAATGCATTTGTCCTTTTCTAAAAGACCCTAAAAACTTAACCATTTCAGTATTGTTCAAAAGTCCATGTTCAATGCTTATCTGAGACGCAAATAAAACTGAGCTGTGTCCTCTGTAAAAATCACAAACAGCCTGGTGTGGTGCATTCTTGAAATCATAACATTTGTGGCAGGAATATAGCAGTTCAAGGCCATACTTATTTATCTATAATACATATGAACTCTCAACAACTCAACAATAAGGATAAAAACAGCTCAGTAAAAAATGAATAATATATCTGAGTAGACATCTCACCAAAAATATATACAGTTGGCAAAAAAAGCACAACAAAAGATATTCCTGATCATGTCAAAGAAGAAATACACATTAATACAAAATACCACTATTAATCTATTAGAATGATTAAAATTCAAGTCACTGTCAACACAAGATCCTGGTGAGGATGTGTAACAATGGGACAAATGTTAATAGTGGATACATGACATTTAGCATTTGTTAATATCCGTAGAAATATAAAACACAAAGAGTGATTTCCAATATCAATTTTAGGCTTTGGGTTATAACAATATTATGAAGTAACTAGCAGAACCACATCACTTAATCACCATTATGATTTAAACCAACCTCAGTTATTATAATTAGAGGACTCACTTCCCAGTGAGCATGCTGTCATATTAATAACGCTGTCAAACTGAATTGAAAGCTTTCCCAACATTTTAAGCCTGCATAATAAGTTGATCTTTACCAACTGAGACATCGAAATTAAAAACAAGAAAAGAAACAAAGAAGAAAATCACTGCTTTTATTGTAGTGAGCACATTCAAATTATTTGGGGAATCAACCTGGTGATTGGAAAAGGAAATTGACTAACCAAATATCTGAATTGGGAATACTGAGGGACATACATAATTGAAGGAAACAGGAGCAGCAATATGATTTAAAATAATGTAATATGCACTATAATTATACCCAGTTCTTTTATTTATACATATGCTTCAGAATTTCACTTTCTCCTTTTATTTAGATTGAGTAAATGTATGTAATAAATAACTAATTAAGTTCAGGAAGAAACAGCCCTCTTGAAACAGCCAGTTGTGTACTAGTTTTTCTTTTTCCTGCAAGTTTCTCATTCTAAAAATAAATACAGACACATCACTGAATAAAAAAGAAAAAATACATCATTTTAGAAGTAGTACTTAAATAATGATGCAAAACTTACCTCTTTCAACTCTTCCAACATAATGATCATTTTGTCTAAGAAGGATTTCTTCTTTTTAACTTGGGAGTAGTTCTGCAAACACTCTTTCTCACCAGCATAACTTGTATAATAACATGTACTATAAGCAGATCACACTATTAGAGATTTTCCAAGTACTTCATCACCTTCATTTCCATAATAATTAATTCCAACTGACATGTCCCACATCTGTTTCATTAAACTCTCAATTTTTTACACTATGTGCCAGTGTGTTACTAACATTGATATATTCTGAGATAAAATTATCATGTTTTTGATAACAGCTATATTTTCTTCCCATCTATTTTAAAAGACAGATATAGAGTGCCATCATTTTTCAAATTGCTCAAACCAACTTAAGAAATGTACAGATGACTGAACCAAAATAAGAATAAGTAATAGTCAAATAATAATAGCAATCCTTTGGCAGATTTATATATGCTGCATACTTTGTCAGTATTTCTACTTGCATCTTCTCCATCCATGTTTATTTTACTTTTTATTATTAGCACATATTAATTATACAAACAATGGGTTTTATTGTGGCATTTCTATACATGCATATATTGTGCTTTGATCCTGTATACCCTCCTTTTTTTAATATCTTCTTCCCAGTCTCTCTCTCTCTTTCTCTCACTCTCTCTCTCTCTCTCTCTCTCTCTCTCTCTCTCTCTCTGTGTGTGTGTGTGTGTGTGTGTGTCTGTCTGTCTCTCACTCTCTCTCTATTGTTTTATATTGTTCCCACATATGATAGAAAACACACAGTCCTTGTGTTTCTGTGTCTGGCTCACTTTACTCAGCATGATGTCTTCCTATCTTCCAGTTCCATCCACTTTCCTGCAAATAAGGTTTCCTTCCTTGCATTCATTTTCTTTATCCTCTTGACAATGCTAAAAACATAGTGATATATAAGGGCTAAGTACCATTTTTTATGACACATAGCTAATTAGAAGCATTAAAAAGTAATGCTTTTTAATGCAAAGTAAGTAAGCATTAAAAACAGAATTTCTTTCATGATTATAAACACTAGTTCAAAAGGTGGATAGTAACTATTATTTTATTGGAACTCACAGTTTCTCAAGATAACTTAAAATTATATCATAGTCTCCAGAACTACTAAGAGGGTAAATATTACTAGGTCTATAACATGAACACACTAGCTCAAGTTTTAGAAAAACTATTCAACTGAAAATTGGTCAGAGGCAGTGTTTTAAAATGAGTGAAAATACCTCCATAACTTTAAATGTATTTAGTAACAATTGAATATTCATTGATTAAAATTTGTAATGATACCATTTTAATGCAATATAGTTTGATATTTACTAATTAGTATGGGCAATGAATCCTTTTCCCTTTTTTGGTACCTATATATGTTACCATTTCAGTCTCAAAATAAATATTATCTTAAGTATGTAAGCTAGGCCTGGACAGGTGCCATTACATTTGCTATTTCATGGGTAGCATAGTACAAATTATAACTCATGTCTGAGAATTTCCAATTGTATGCTTAATAGTGAAACATGGTGTTTGACCCTGAGAGGTAAATGAAGCTAAAATTACTTCTTCCAATTCAACCTAAATTCTAATTTCTGTAAGGCATGATTTTATTGCATATGATTATTCTGGCTTCCATTAAAATATTTGAAGCATACTGCTTATGACAGATTGAACTGGTGATACTATGAACATAATCCAAGCCACTTGTTGTGGTCTGTATTCTTTTCTCTAGACTTGTCATTGATTACACAAATATTTTACAATTTTTTGTCCAAGATGCTCTGATTTGTTGCTCAGACTTTCTTTGATTTCCTGTCTTAATTTGTGTCCCTCTTGATTTTCTTTGGCTGTCTAAACACATCTTCATCAAGTCTTTTACACTTAGATCCACTCAGTGAAAGTCAAGCTACCTCACTCATATTCAGAAGTTCCTTAGAATAATTATTGTAATGATTCAATAATTGAAAAATTATTTTAGGTCCTATATTCAGTTTTGAAGAACAGACCAATGCTTGAATAGACAAGAAAAACACTATTTCACTTTGACACAATGCAATTAAAAAAAAATCCACCATAGAATCTTGGAGAGGATTGAACAGTTTGGAAAATAGTCAGTGTTTTAGTTTCACAAAATATGTTTTCTAAATTTCATTATCTATAAAATGATACTGACAGCTAAAATCTTCCCCATGGGACTTTGTGAGGAATGACTACTGAATCTAAGTTTTGCTGGAAAAAAGAAAAAAAATAAAAAAGCTTTATATTCAACATAAGTCATGATAACAAGGAAATGCATCAACAAAGCCTTTGTTTTGAGCAAAATTCAAACATTTCACTTTCACATTTTGATCATTGTATGCCTGTCTTAGAACTTTGTGTAGAATTTGCCAAGATGAAGGAGATAGGAGCATTTTCTTTTGTTCCTATTACATCCATGATGAAGCTTATCTTGTTTTTCAGTTTTACAAAAGGGAAAACAACATTCCTTTGATCATTAATTTAAAAATAGCACTGCAGAAGTTGAATTACCTGACAGATGAATGAAGAATTACAGGATACTCTGCAGATGTCAATTAAAAATATTTGGCACAATGTTATTTCCTGCTAATACAAATTGCAAGAACTGGAGAAGACCAAATTAAACTCTAAGGGTTTTGAAGAAAGATAAGAAACTTTTTTTTAAAGTACTTATTTATTTTTTTTTTAGTTGTAGGTGGACACAATAGCTTCATTTTATTTTTACACGGTGCTTAGGATCGAACCCAGTGCCTCCTGCGTGCTAGGCGAGCACGCTGCCACTGCGCCACAACCCCAGCCCCGATAAGAAACTTTTAAATGAAATTGTTGATGGAAAAAACACTTGTGACAAGATGATTTGGCTACTTCAACACATGTAAGGGAAAAGCTGTTTACCTGAAAAATGTTAATTTCATTTTCATTAGCAGGAAGAGACAGCGGATGCTTACAACAATAGAATTTATAAACAGAAATCAATTAATTTTATTCTGGATGAGAGGCTTTTTAGTATTCCGGATCTAGGACAAAGGGATTTGCACCATAACATTCCTCAAAGACTTTTAGGACATTGGGAGAACAGCATACATGCATGCTGCTTTTTAAAATGTTACCCATCAGGTTATTTTTTTAATCTTAGTGACTTTTCCAAATTCAAATCCTTTCTTTGTAATATTTTCTTATTTTTCTACCAAAAAACAATGACTTTTAATTTTGCAGTCTTTCAGGAGTCATCATTAAATGTTTATATTGGTCTATCACTTGATAAACATTATGTGCACAAATCAGCAAACCAGCATAATAAAAGCAAATGTATCAATAATAGATAAATAGAAACTTTTAAGCATTGATAGATTTATATTTAAAAGCCAACCTGTCCTAATTATGCACAGTAAGATTAGGTTGACTTGAAACTATGCTTTTGGCCACATTGTTTTTACTCCAATTTGTTTATTTATCTAACTACCTAATTTGTTTATTTTGACTATATGTTTCACAGTAAGAAACACTGTTGGAATTGTGTGTGTAGGCAGGTTGGGCAGAAGAGACTATTTAATACAGATGGATAGAATACATGAAGAAGTTTCATTTATATTCCCCTAAGGTCAAATATTTGCAAGTGACTAAAAATATTGGAGAAACTCCCATGTCACTATCATTACAGCAAGAATGATGTTATATAAAAAAGTACAAACATCATTTTGAGGTCAGAGGTACAGAGAGAAGTCATATTAATTTCCTACTAGATTTCTTAGATATAATTTTTTAGAAGTAATATTCAGAGAAGTTTATTTCTTACATTACTCTATCTCACATATATTTGGTTTTTATTTTGCTATTCTTTTGAATTTATATCATATTTGTTAATTGGATTCCAGAGATTTTTTACAGTGTAGATTATCTTTTACAAAAAAGGACAATGCCAAAATAGAGAAATGTAAATAGAGAAAATGAAATACAAAATTTAAAAATCAAAAAACCTTAACTGTATATTGATCAAAACAAATGAAGTTGTTACCAGTACGCACATTTTTCTTTCACTATTATTTTTAAAGATCCTCGTGTATTAATTTCCTAGGGTTACAGTAACTAAGTACCACAAGCTGGATGACTGAGAACAGGCATTTTCCATCTCCCTCAGTCCTGATACGAATGGTTGGAAATTACTGAAGTTGCACTTATGCATGTCTGCTTGTTCAAACCAATCTGTGTTATACTGTGATTTTTCAAAAACTCTTTTTGAGAAATTTCAGTGTTAGAACAACTTCTCCTAAATTTCCTTTGAATAATAAAACTAAGTCAACCCATCTCCTCCTGATATAGTAAGTTTTAGGAAAAGAGAAGTAAAAACAATGTGGTATATTTGAACCTCCACTTCCTTTTCTGCCTTCAGCAGGAATCACAATTACATAACTCAGAGTGGAAAACTGTCCCACTAAAGATGTCTTTACTCAGCAAATCCAGTCACCAAAAAGAAGCTTTTTAGCTTTCCTAAAATACATTCATTATTGTTGCTTACCTTGGAAAAGGATAATTTATGTTCAATATAGAAATGAATAATAATATGCCAAGTTTTATCTTAAGAATACTGGATTCTAGCCAGGTACAATGGCTCACACCTGCAATCCCCAGTGTAACAGTGGTCCCTTCACCTTCTAAATATAGCCCTCATTATTCTAAGGTTTATTTTTTAATTTTTTTTCTTTTTCTCTTCTCCCCTTTCTTCCTCCCCAACAAGATTAGGGAGACAGTGTTATCTTTTCTTCCCCTAGTTAATTGCCCTTGAGCACACCCACTACAGGAAGGAAATGACTGCTGAGGATCTGGGAAGTGAATATTTCCCAAATTAACAAGTGAATCCTAACATGTCATCAGGGTGCCTGGTATCCCCTACCAGAGCACACTTGGAATTTGTAACCCTTGAAGTCCCTTTAAAACCCTTGTCCCTTCTGATCCAAAGAATCACAGCATTTAGGACAAGAGTCTCCCATGTTTCTCCTTTGCTAGCAAAGCAGTAAATCATTTTTCATTTTTCTCAAAATCATGTCCTCAATATTAAATTGGCATTGATTGCATTGGGGACAGGGACCGAGCTTTCGGTGACACTAGTGCTGTGGGAGACTGAGGCAGGAGGAAGGCAAGTTCAAAGCCAGCCTTGGCAACTTAGTGAGGCCTTAAGCAACTTAGTGAGCCCCTGTCTCAAAATAAAAATAAAAATAAAAATAAAAAGGGCTGGGGAATGTGGTTAAGGCAGTGGTTAAGTGCATCTGGTTCAATACCTGGTTTTAAAAAAAAAATGAATTATTGTATCTTTACATCTAATAAATGTAAAGTAGCCCATTTGTCCATTCATTTGTTTGTTTTCTGCTAAATGAAAACCAAACCTACATGCAGAGGCTTCTGATTGACTCTCTGAGGTTTCTTTTTGCAAGGATAATCTACAGAAGAATCAACTTTTTGTTGGTCCTGTTTCCATCTATAATTCTTCTAAACTTTTATAGTTTTTAATTATGCTTGGTTGGTGGAAGATTCCATTTAAATTTGCAACACAGGGGAAATATAAAATCAGGATATGTATGAGGAAAAAAATGCTTTTGAGGGTTAATACCAAAAGAAGTGCTTCTAAATACCAGAAAATGAAGGAAAAATATTTTAGAGGGATTAGAAAAAATGAGAACATTCATGAAGTATTGTAGTTGACTTATCTGGCTAAACTGTATCATTCTTTCCCACATAATCCAGTAAGGAAGCTAATTTGTAATGTTGTAAAGTACAAAAAATAAACACAAAAATAACAAAATGACAGGAAGATGTTAGGTATTGGGAGGCAGTACATAGGCACTTTTCGTGGATTTCAGGAAGCTAGCTGAGTAAGGCAGGTTCCTGAGTCTCAGCAAAAGCAATAGAAAATGCTGAATAACAATATGCTTCTAAAGTATATTCAATGTTGAGAGTTTTCAAATTCTGGTGTCATTAATTATGCCCTCGAAACAATAGTACAACTTATAATTTTCCAAACCAAAATCCTACATCATGTTCATGTTCTTTGAAACAGGAAAGGCTTTGTGGCCATGATAACAGTTCAGCTTGTCTTAAGCTTGTCTTAAGCCTCTTGCTCCAGGAAGTACAGATTTGGAAGATGCAGTAGAGAATCACAGGATATGCATGGAATATAAGAAGCAGTATTCCAGGGTCTCACTGACCCAGAATGGCACTTTTTAGAAATCCATTAATGCATCAGGGGCTGAACTCAGTGAGTTACATTATTTGAGGTTCTAAAAGAAAGATCACAAAGTATTTCTTAGTGTAGAGAAAGAGAAACAGAGAGAAAAGAAGGGAATATGGGAGTGGGTGGGAGGGTAGGAGAGGAGAGAGTGTGTGTTTATTTGAGTTTCTAAAATACTGATAGAACAAAAGGGAAGTCCCTGAAGTTCAGTAAAATGGAAAGTTTCACTTTATTAAAACATTAAATTATATCCATAAGAATGCTCCAACTTCCTGGTTCATGACAGTCTAAGGCAGAGCAATGACTACTGCCCAAGAACATGTTAAGTTTCAGGAAAAGGGGAACATAAACTTGCAGATATATTTATGTTCACTAATCAGGTAACTTAAAGAAGGAAGATTATTCTGGGTTAACTGGCTACTGCTGGCTTTTGAGGCTGGAGACCCCCCAAGGATTAAGGAAAGCTGGAAAAGGGGAGGAAGCTGATTTGCCTTTATAGGCTGTAGAAAGAAATACAGCTCTACAAATGCCTTGATTTTAATCCAGTGAGAACCATGTTGTATACACAACATACAGAACTGTGGGATAATAAACCTGTACTAGTTTGTTTAAGCTACTAAATTTGTGGTCATCTGCATTGTATGAATAGAAAACTAATGCAATGGTTAATGTGGTGCCATAAGTGCTCTGAAATGTACAGTTGAATACTGCTTAGGAATTACAACTTGGTGCAACAAAAAGTTAGTCATCTATTCCAACAATTTAGAGAATATCCTTTGTGAGTTTTAATCATTTCTAATGATCTAGAAGCACCTGTACACACACACACGCTCTAGTACGTAAAGTGCTAACCTTAGAATTTCCATTTGAAATTTTTACAGAGGAAGAACTCACAAGTTTTCTGTGTGTGTATATTTATGTATTTGTATAATATATACCAAATGGTCTCTGGCAGATGATATTTTGATTTAGTTTACCATATTGTGAAAATTATGGGCATTCACCAAAATGATATATCAATTTTTGAATTCTGCTCCTTTTGGGGCTAGTGATCAGGGCACCATACTCTCTCATGCTCTCTTGCCACAGTGGCAGTGAGCTGCAGTGCCCAATGAGCCATGTATTCACCAAGTTGCTAAGTTATGATGTTCAGTGGATTATCTACATTAAAAGCATTTTATCTATGTTTTCAACTAAAAATGGATTTGGGATGTAACTACATAGTAAATTGAAAAGTATCCATGTGTCCATGTGTGTGTGTTGTGTGTGTGAGTGTGTATTCTTTATCAAAGCATCTAGAAAACTCTTATAAGGATAGCTGGATGAATGTATTTTCCTGATAATTGAAACAAATAGTCTTTTTCTGTCATCTGCATCTTTTCACTGTTTGCCTCATCATTTTCTCAAGATCAGGTAATATTCCTTATGATCTAGATT
This sequence comes from Geosciurus inauris, assembly GCA_004024805.1. Taxonomy (NCBI): domain Eukaryota; kingdom Metazoa; phylum Chordata; class Mammalia; order Rodentia; family Sciuridae; genus Geosciurus; species Geosciurus inauris. Next base: position 13,371 of record PVHX01012267.1, on the reverse strand, counting down.
TCAGATGCATTTCCCTTTGTGCTCATTGTATTCAATCAGAAATCATCCAAGATCGATATTAAGTTTACCCACATAGTTTCAGCTAGTCTAAAACAAAATAAAAATTCTATTGCTCATCATCTAAATAACTCAGAGTCCCACTAAATGAGGTTAAAACAAGGAAAAACTATGTGTGCATATTCCTTTTAGATACAGTTCAAAGGAAATTGTTGTGCAGACTTAAGCTGTTTTGTTATAACTCAAGCTAATGAGGCTAAGAAAATTGACCTCATAACACCTAATTAGAAGATTCTCTGTTATTAGGTCATTATGATTTACATCTTCATAGAGTGGCACATTACTGATATTTTCATTTTATTCATACCATTTTATATTTCTAAAAATATGAACTTTTATTTTTCCCTGGTCGATTCTTTACAGAACATTAGCAATACTTGCAGAATTACTAAGACATCTAAAAACCAAGCAACTTTTAAACAAAAACTCTAGCAAGTTCTCCTTATCTGAAATCTTCAAAATTTAGGTAAAAGTCATTTTATTCTGGGACACTGAAAGTTAAGCACACTGTTTTAGATGAAACACTCAAAAAATTAAGTAATCAAGAAGGATATATATTTTTTAAAATTTCTAAATGGATATGTTTTTGCATCTATTAAATTAATGAAAGCAAAAAAAAAAAAAGAAAATCTCCAATGCAAATATTTTATTTTAATGACAATGTCGATTTCTAAAAATATTTATGAAAGAATTTAGAAAATGTTTCAAGTTAATAATTATATTCATATGAGTACTTGAAATGTTAAGAATGATAAATCACTTCTATGTTCTATTGCTCATCTCTTTTCAAATTTTATTTGGTTTATTTTTTATTTGAGAATTGTAGTTACACATAGTAGTTGGGTTCATTTTGACAAAATCATATATGCATGAAATTTGATTTCAGTCCCAATTCACCCTCCTTTCTCTTCCCCTCTTCTTTCCCTCTACTCTCCTTCCTCTATTCTTATGATCTTTCTTTGACTTATTTATTTGTTTATTTTTGATTGGTGCTTTCTACTTGTACATAAAAGCAAAATTCCCTGCTGTATGTTGATATATGCATATAGTGTGATTTGGTGAAATTCATTCTGCATTTCTTCCCCCTTTCTCATCCCTCCTTCCTCCCCTTTGATTTCCTTAATCTACTGCACTGATCTTCTCTATAACTTTATGGTATCTGATCTTCCCCTCTACTTTTCCTTATTTTGACCTAGTTTTTACATATGAGAGAAAACATTGGACCCTTAAATTTCTGAGACCATTTTATTTCACTTAGCATGATATTCTCCATTTCCATCCATTTACCAGCAATTGCCATAATTTCTGCAGGATCACTCTATGCTCTTAGTTATTCCCTTTGCTAAGCAGAAGCTTTTAAATTTGATGGCATCCCATTTACTGATTCTTGGTTTTATTTGTAGTGCTTTAGATATCTTCTTGAGGAAGTTGGTGCCTGCACCTCTATGCTGGAGAGCTGACCTTATGTTTTCTTTCAGCAGTTGCAAGGTTTCTACTCTAATTATTAGGTCATTAATCCATTTTGATTTGACTTATGTGCAGGGTGAAAATAGGTATCTAGTCTAATTTTTCTACATATAAATATCAAGTTTTCACAGCACCATTTGTTAAAAAGGCTGTCTCTTTTCCAACATATATTTTTGAACCCTTTGTCAAATGTCAGATGGCTGAAAATGTTTGGGTTTTTTTTTCTGTGTTTCCTATTCTATTCCATCTTCATGTCTATTTTGATATCATTACCAAGCTGCTATATAATTGCAGATCAGGTATTTTATTGCTTCCTGCATTACTCTTCTTACTCAGTATTTCTTTGGCTATTCTGGGTCTCTTGTTTTCCAGATGAATTTAAGAATTGTTTTTTTCTAATTCTGTGAAGAATGTCATTGGTAATTTGATGAGTATTACATTGGATATGTACATTGTTTTTGGTAGTATGTCCATTTTGATAATATTAATTTTGCCTATTTAAGAACATAGGAAGGAGATCTCTTCATCTTCTAAAGTCTTATTCAATTTTTTTCCTCAGTGTCCTAGAATATTTTTATTTTAGAGAATAGCACTAACAGTAATAGAAGAAGTACAGCCTTAATATAAAATACCAATGTCTACTTCAACAGCTCCAACACTAATTGCCACCTATATAGGAATGTTGGTGTCAGCATTGACCATCAGTACCAACAATAAAAATCTATTAACTACATCAGGCACTAGATAGTAGGTGTCTACTATGTTATTCACTATATTAATAATCACCACAATATGAACAGGATAGGAATGACATAAACTATATAATTTATTTATTTATTGGAATTACATTTTCTTAAGTGAAGCAAAAATAGGGTATAGAGACAAGAGAAAATATGAAATATTTTCAGAAGTGGTCAGAGGAAAGGCAGAAGTTAGGTAGCAGATATTGACTGTAAGAAGATGGGGATAAAAAATTAACTGCAAGTAATAAAAAAAGAAGTAATAAAAAAGAAAGAGGAAGAAGGAACAGAGTTTGTTAATGAGGGAAGAGAGTGAAGAAAGCGCAATAACAGGGACAAGAAGTCAAGGTACAAATAAACTAGCAGATGTAATTCAAAACAACTCAAACCTTAGTATAATTAAAGCCTACCTCTGTCAAATGAAGGTTAAATAATAAAAAAAAGTTCAGAAGAAAGCAATTAATGTGAAAGTTAAATTATATGAATATCTGTATATTTTGAATCTATACATACAGTAAGAATACACACATCTCCACAAACACACACACACACACACACACAAATCATGCATAATGAAAAGAATATAGTATGATGAAATAACAGTTGAATATTTCCTGAAGTTTTATACTGAAGAGTTATTAATGATATGATAGAGGTCATTGCAATTATTTTAAAGAGGAAAAATATTTTAATACATATTAAACATCTTTATAAACTTTATCTTTTATCCAGTTTTTAAGGCATTATAAACTAAAAAAAGTGAAAAATATTTATGTATGTAAGTATTTGCCTGAGATCATGTTAGATAGAAATTGTATTCTGAACAGCCTAAATGCCATACTTTAATGAAATGGTTAAGTAAATTGCAGTACTCTAATTCTTTGGAATACAAAGAGCTCTAAAAGAAAAGCAACCAATTAAATTTTATTAATTTCCAATAATAATGTATGTTTAAGATTTATTTCTGTTTTCCTATTGCATTTCTCTTCTATCAAGCAAATAAAATGAAAGGATGCATTTAAATTTTTTATATAATTTTTCTAAATAGCCTTTCCTTGTAAAATAGCTATAATATATTCCTTCTTTAAGATATACTCACTAGTGCTACTAAGACTTATAAGATTAAGTCCTGAAAATTTTGACTCCAGAATTTACAATAAATTAAATTATTCATTAAATTTTTAAAAATTATCTAGAATATACATTACATATAAGTTATGGGAAAAAGACATTTGTTTTTGCAATCAGAATGGGTTAGAGAACTCACATAATTAACTATCACAGGTAAAGACAATATTAAATTTATATAAACTTACAGGTTTTGGAATAATTTTTTAACAATATTATCATTTCCAATTACCTCACTTTTCTCCACACTCCACCCCCTCTTGTTAATAACACAGTTGGCACCTGAAGATTTGAATGGTGATGTGTTAAAATTAACACATGTATACAGATTGAAAATATCCAATGCTTTGTACACATTCAACAAATAGATATATCCTCTAGCAAAATAAAAGTATTCCTAAAGATAATCATTGTAAAGGGGAAGTACATTATGACTGCCATGTTCATTCATAGGAATTTAAATATATTTTTTCAAATTAAATGTGATCTTCTGGATTCTGCTTAGTACATAAGTAAGATAACTACTGTAGTAATATGGTCTATATAAATATGTTGTTGATATTTGGTGAGCAAAAGCTTAGGACAACAGTAATAACAGAAGCTGAAGGAAAAAAGATCTTATTTTAACATTCCCAGGATTTAGTGGAGAGATGCTGAAGGAAGAGCAGGGCTTGTCAAACAGCTAGTTCTGACCTCTAATAGCCGGAGTACATGATCTCTTGCACTGCTGCAGGGCAGAACTAAAAAGACACCTTGTGCTTATTGAAAAACCATTTAATATTCAAGGCCAAACATTGATGAGTCAAGTGCATCCTCTTTTCTGAAGAGGCTGCCAAGGAGATCCTGAGGTCATTTTGGTCAACATAGAGCGTGTGAGCAAAGAACAAATGAATACAGGATAAATATTCAATTCCCCTGATGACTACCACTTCATTGTACTCAGTCTGCAAAGGAACAGAGATTTAGGACAAATGTTGCAACCAGATGAAAGGTACTTAATCCAAATAATCAAAGAAATATAATTAAATTGTTGACTTTTTTAGTGAAATCCACAAATTTTTGAATAGTTTAAAATTTTGATATTTTCTATTCATTTTCAAATAACTAAATATTGGGAATACTACATATCAATTTAATTTCCCAAACTTTGTGTAAGTAATGTTTTACTACATCACTTTTTAATTAAAAGTCTAGTTTTAGGTAGGTGGGACAAATAGCTAAAACAGCAGGGCTATTTTACGCAGTCCTTGCTTAGCACTGTAACCATGGCAACAGCCCTTGGTTAAAACAGTTGGCCCTGATCTGTCAGGTTCTCATAGGGGCTGTATAATGGAATAGATCAAGATGAACCAAGTTGATAGCATATTTAAAGAAAATGTGAAGACTAATGATTAACTTGGTCCTGGATTAGTGTTTTTTTTTTTATTTTTTAAAGAATTTTGAACCCCTGGACTAACACAGGTTTCCTTGAATAGAGAGATCTCACAACAGAAAATCACATCTTATATTAAGCTAGCACAGAGGGAGAACTCAGAAGCCCTTTTTAACTTTGGTACCTTTTGCTCATGTGTATCTTTTTTCTGCTATTCATTGGCTATAATAAATCTTAACATGATTATAAATTTATATTGAAGTGTGTTAATTCTTCCAGCCAATAACTAAATTAGTCATGAGACCTCACCACCAAATTTATTAAAATATGTGGTGATGGAGCAGTTTGTACCTGTTATATTTTTGTATGACGGAACACTCTTACATTTATTGTTTTTACTACTCAATATTGAAGTCTTTTAGGTGTGACTGTTCTCAGTTACCAACCAGATGACTGCAAAGTTAGGAAAATATCACCTATTCTTGACCTCTACCTTGGTTTTTCAATTTACAGATACATTTGTGCCTGTGAATCTCTGGAATTTTGGAAATTTGATTCTCTACTTCACTGTAAACACAGAAATTTACTGGAATTAAATATTCAAAGTTAGAAGACAATTTTGGTGGAATCAACTTGTAAGTCTTAACTCAAAAATTAAGTTATTTATGAAAAATAAATCATAAAAGATCTTATAGTTTTAAAAATCAAAATATGCCATTCTGACATAAAGACTACTTGAAGGAAATGATTAAAAGCTAATATATCTATAGCTTTCTTCCCTTTCCCTGAAAACAGGACATGAATTTCCCATGTGATAACTTCCTCTATTTTCTCAAATAGAGGAGGGAGTGCAGCCTTTATACCAAAGTTGGAAATGACACCGGAAGAGTCTCCAGAAACAAATCTTACTAGCTTTACTCTTATATTACACTGCATACATTATATTGTATTTTATACACTATTAGTGTCCTGCATGCATTCACCCTCTTACAATTTGTCAAACTTTAAATATCCAGGGACCCTTTTTCTCTGTCTTGTCACCATTCTCCAAATTTGTCATCCTTTGTCTACATGATAACACAAGCTTCAAAGAACAGCTACTTTATTTTGCTTTCTTCTATGTGAAGTACCTTTCCATGCCACAGAAATCTTCTAGCATTGAATAAAACTTGTCTCTTAAGGTAATCTGTGTTTTGTGAGCCACTTTCCCAGGACCAGGTACTGAATTTAAGAGGAAAAAGGAAAAGTTTTGCTCCCATATTTAAGTATAAGCAACAGCATAGAAAATGTTTCCCTGAAGCCCAGTTGCCATGGACAGAGAAGATGACAGTGCCATATCCAGATGAAAGTGTCAGCTCACACACAAGGCTTGGGGAAACACCCAAGAGGAACATGCAGAAGACATGCTCTGCTGTGTGCAGTGCTGAGGATGTCACAGCTCCTGAGCATTGTGTCAACAGCCCACCACCACCAGGGAGAGTTCCCTTAAGGAACAACAATAAATATCCAACACAACTCTTTCCAGCTTTAACAAGCCTTGTAATAAGTACTACAAGATAACTGATGAATTATAGAGATGGAGACTTCCAACTTCATACAACTGGATTGTATGTCTCCTGTCACAAAACTTCTGTATAATTTTCCAACATAATTACATTACTTTTTACAGAGCTTTATTGAATATGAAGTACAATTTTCTACTAATGTGAGAAAGCATATTTATCTCACAAGTGTAGTTGTTGATTAAGAGTTTTAAATCCATTTTAAGGAAATTTTACATAAATATCAAACACAAATACCACACTGTTTGCTGATTCTTAGTTTTGTAGTATTTTCTAAAATTATCCTTAGCTTCTTCTAATGAATGTCTTTATTCAAGGTGAGAAACATTTAGCTTTTGTATTAAGTAATATAGTTTATCTTCTGTGTTTAAGGATTATATGATGTATTTAGAAACCCCATTTTTTTGTTTAAAGTTCTGATGGTCTTTGATTTGATTTAATGTCTAATATATGTTGCTTTTTACCTAAAATATTTAATGAATACTTTCCCCATCTTATTTTTAAAAAGAGCATATATTGATTATAACCAAGACCCTTATTATCGTCTATGAGTAAATAATACCAGATTAAAAATCAAACCGAAACCTTTATTATTTTGATGGATACATATGCATTATGTATGTGTGTTTTAAACTGGAGATCAAACACAGAATCTCACACATGTTAAACACATGCTCTACTATTGAGCTACATTATAATTATATGTTATAATTTTACTCTGCAAAGCTTCTGACAAACTTTTTATCCACATGGTAATGATCAATACAGTATTTGAGCGCAACAGTCAGTAATCTAGATGATTTTGAAAACTTACTTTTTCTTTAGGAGAGTACAGAGATCATGATACTTAAACCTCATATAGTTCCATTACTTGATAAATATTTCAAAGTCCTTCTCAGCATCTACAAATGTGATTCACTTCCATCAGGAGACTGAAGTTACAAGGCAGCACACACTGCTCCTATTCTCTGTCCTTTACAGTCTATTCAATTTTGACCAGTAATGCTTCTGTACTTACTAGTATATGTGATGATACATTCATGCCATGTCTAAGGAATTAAAAGTATTCTAGATTCTGCTTGGCGTGGTGGCTCACGCCTATAATCCTAGCACTTCGGGAGGCTGAGACAGGAGACTCACTAGTTCAAAGCTAGCCTCAGCAAGGGCGAGGCACTAAGCAACTCAGTGAGACCCTGCCTCTACATAAAACACAAAAGAGGGCTGGGGATTGGCTCAGTGGTCGAGTGCCCCTGAATTCAATCCTCAGTACCAAAAAGAAAAAAAAAATGTATTCTAGAATCAGTCTCAATTTTCTTTTATTTTCAGAAGGCTATTGAAATCTATAGATTTGTAATTATAGGTAGAAGCAAATGCTATTTTATGAAATACTGCCTTGAGGAAAGTACGCCTGACTGTTTAGTATACATTATGTTCACCATTTGAAAAAATATCTTAAATAAAACTTACTATATGGCATTAAATCATTTTTATAGACAATTCTTTCTGCTCATATGAAAAATATGCATATGGACAAATACATACTTGTACACAACTTATAAAGTTAACAGAATTGTCCTGAAATTAAAATATAATTAGTATCTTTAAGAGAAAAACAATTATTTCTCAATTACTTGTTGGTTTGTTTGGTCAATTCTATATGAATGGGATTATTTTTTGAACTAAAGTACTCTATTTTATCTTCACTATGTCTTGTATGTTTAGTCGTAAAACAGCAAAATTTTTTGGTCAATAAAATCAACATACTGATTCAATGTTGTCATTAATATGACTCATAAAAAGTATTAATTTCATATTTGAGAAACATTAATTGCAATTACTGTTATCAGAAGATATTGATAGCTGAAATTAGTTGCTTTGTTAATGGATTATTCCTGGAACTTTATGAAATAATTGAAGAAATAACTAGATATTTGGTAATTATCTAATTTATAAATGAGTATCATAATCTCCCTATCTTGGGCTGGGATTGTGGCTCAGTGGTAGAGTGCCTGCCTCGCATGCATGAGGCACTGGGTTCGATCCTCAGCACCACATAAAAATAAATAAAATAAAGATAATGTGTCCATCTACCACTAAAAAAATATTTTAAAAAAAATCTCCCTATCTTTCTCTTATTGTAAGCAGTGATATTTAGAGCATTAAATGTGTAAACTTTTGTATCTATCTCAAATTCATATTAAATTCAATAAAAAAATTCCAAATTATTTTATTCTACATTTTCCACCTAAATTCTATGATTAATGGAAAATTGGATTTTTAATGATTTATAATTACTCAGTACCTAACTATTCCATGTACAGAATACTTTGTTGTGTTTAAAAATGAACACACAAGCTGGGCGTGGTGGCACACGTCTGTAATCCCAGCGGGTACAGAGGCTGAAGTAAAGGATCACTAGTTCCAAAGCCAGCCTCAGCAACTTAATGAGGCCCTAAACAACTTAGGAGACCCTATCTGAAAATAAAATATATAAAGGGCAGAAGATGTGTGATTTAGCACCCCAGGGTTCCATACTTCTTACTGAAATAATTAATTAATTATTTAAAAAGAGTGAACATTCAGTGTCTTTCATAATATCAGTGTAGAGCATAGAATTATAGATTACACAAAATAGTGTAAATATAGAGAGAAAGTAATACTGTGGAGAAGAGATGTAAAAGTGAATAAAATAGTTTCTTTTTCAGAAAATTAAAAATTTTATGAAGGAGATACACACTATAAATAAAAGCAGAAATTTTTAAATTCTAAAATCTGAAGCAAATTATGAAAAAAGTAATTAATTATAGAGAAAGAGAAAACCTTTAGAGAAGATACAGCATGCTATAGAAGAATTAAAAGGTAGTTATATATAACCTATCACATGTTTGATAAACAGATAGATTTCTCAAGCTGGAGAACAGCATATTCAGGACAAGAGAAATTGTATATAGTCCAAAGAGAGATGAGTCAAGATTTAGAGAAAAGAGAATGAAAAGACAGACTTGGATCAGTTAGTTGATGGAGTACTGTGAATAAATCATTATGCACTTGATGTTAAACTACAGTGAAAACTTAATGAGTTGTCTACAAATGGAAGAAAGAAGATATATGAAGTTAGCACAGAGAAAAATAGAACATGAAGGTAAAGGGGGCTGGAAATATGAATCAGTGGTAGAGTGCTTGGCTAGAATATGTGATACCCTGGGTTCCTTCAGTCATAGCTCCACAAAACAAACAAACAGAACAGCAATAATACAGAGAAAAAAAAACAATGCAAGGAAAGAAGGAAAAAGAGAGTTAAAAAAAGAAAAAAAGAAATTGGAGACAGAAAAAGGGAATTTCATAATTGGAAATTGAATTTGAGTTGTCATTAAGATACTCAGCCATTAGGGAATTTGAAATAGAGTTTAGAAGAAGTAACAGCCAGAATAGAGATTTTAGTGTTATTGATGTTCTTATATAAGTTGCACTAGAGAAAATGAAAGAGGTAGGGAAGACTTTATTCAAGGCTATTGGCATAGGAGAGTGAGTGATTTCAACTTTGATGAAACAAATGGGATTTATAAGAAGTAAAGGGAGTAAGGGAAGGTTTTAGGTCTCCTGTGTTTGCTGATCAGCGTTACCTACCAAGAGAGCAAACTTCCTCATGTCTTCTTGGCACAAATTAGTTTTACAACCTGCAACAAATTTCCCATGAAAGCTAGGTTCCTACTCTTCTATACAGCCTAGGAGATTGGGGCTTTATCTTTCTTCATGTTTGCTTTTTCAAACACATGGCTCCCTAGTCATTTAGAAAGACATTACTGTGTTGTAAAACCAGCAAGAAGCTTTTAAAAGTATCTACACCTCAAAGGTTCTAAAAGAATGAAGTTTTCTAAGGTAAATCTCTAGAAAATGATAGGGATGGGTCCTAAAATCAACAACAAATCTGTTTAAAATTTAGTAAATCTAACGGGAAAGTTAGGGTTCTCTGTTCAATGTGTAGTTAATACTTGAAGCAGTAAGGGAAATTATATGTAGCAGAAAGGCAGGGAAAAAATCAAACAGGTACACCTTTTAAGTAGAGGGATAATCAAAAAATAAATAATTAAAAATTAAACATAGAAAATAAAAAAGAAAACAGGCTCTATTAGGAATATTTGGAGAACTGGGGATGATTATTTGGAAATCAGAAAGCTATTATTAGGAAAAACCCACTTAATATGAATTACATTTTCTTCAATATTGATAAGTTTGACAGAGACAGACATGATGGTAGTACAAAGACAAAGCGTTTAATTTAGAATAAGAATATTTGAACATATTTGTCACCCTGAGAGAAAAAATATATATAAAGGAGAACCATATTGAGTAAACAAAAAGACAAGGTAAAGTTTAAATTATTATTAAGGTACCAGCTACAGTAGTACCATAGTAAAGTGACAAAATATATACTGGCTTACATAAAACTTGATTTCTTGTTCATAACATGACCAATAATTACACAGAACAGGTTAGTGGTCAGGCATGACTGAGCAACTCTGCCATTCTCAGCATGTGACTTGCATTTATGGGTCCAAGACAGCTATTGTAACTGTGATCTCCAAATTAGTGGAGAGGAAAAGAACCAGGAATTGTAACAATTTATGAGCAAGGCCAGAAATGGCATTCATCAATTTTATACACATCCTATTCATGATGAAACATTTGAGAATTAGCAAAATTAATGTTTTATAATTTATGTAATTATAAAACACCTTCTCTTCATAGCTCTCTGTGAATCTTTAATAAGATCATGCAATTCCTCTGCAAGCCAGGCTGTTCAATACCTTTAAAGTCCAAAGCTGGAGAGAGATCCTTTCAAACTAGGTGCATGTAACTTCATCCCAGAGTTTACGTCAAATCCACAGAAGACCCTCGAATGCTTTCTTTAATTATGGTTGATAAAATAACAACATGCTCCAAAGTGAGTGGGAAAGGCAAAACTTTACTTCTGCCAGAAGTTGTGGGGACCAGAACCTGGCTAGCAAGCCCACCTGTTAATATACCACCTACCTAATATACATGTTAATATACCCACCTGTTAATATAAGCCTACCAGTTAATATACCTAACACAGTGCTACCTTTCACCTTGATTGGAGGACTTATGGGTACAATCTACATGATTTGCTAATCTTAGAATTAGGACAGGCAAAAGAAAAGGGCTACAATTAAAATGACTACAATTGGATCCAATTATACTTAACACTATATTTTGAATATAGATCACCAGACTTTCTAATTCTCAAATAATGAGAGAATAATGTGGTCTCAGCATAGTCTTCCTCTTTTCTTGGCTGGCTCTGGTCAATGTGGCAGCAGCTCTCTAATCATTTTATAACGTTCCTCAAATTTCATAAGATAAATATTTAAAATAATTCTATGAACTGCTACATGTTTGCTTTCTAATTTTCAAATCAGCTTGGAAGACCTAATCCTTTACTTAGAAGTAGGTTAATTCACTTCAGGAGATAACATAGAAATAGAATCCCATTTTATCATGATGTTGCAAAATCATGTATTAAATAAAAAATAAATAAAATGATATAAGTTAGTGTAACTTCAAAGTGGTGGAATGTAGAAAATAAAGGGCCAGGTGCAGTGATGCACACAGTCTCCCAGCAGCTGTGGAGACTGAGGCAGAAGAATTGCAAATTCAAGGACAGACTCAGCAATTTAGCCAGGACCTAAGCAACTTTGCAAGACCCTGTCTCAAAATAAAAAATAAAAAGGATGTTGGACATTTTTTCATATATTTGTTGATGGATTGTATTTCTTCTTCTGTGAAGTGTCTGTTCAATTCCTTGGCCCATTTATTTATTTATTTTTAACCAGTTTATTTATTTATTTATTTTATTTTTTATTTTTTTGTTTTGTCTTGTTTTATGTAGGCTTACATGTTAACAGTGTAAATTGACTCATTGTACATAGATAGAGGATAACATATCAATTCTCTAGTTGTTTAATTTTTTTTTTTTTTGGTACTGGGGATTGAACTCAGGGGTACTCGACCACTGAGCCACATCCCCAGCCCTATTGTGTTTTATATAGAGACAGGGTCTAACTGAGTCGCTTAGCACCTCGCCGTTGCTGAGGCTGGCTTTGAACTTGAGATTCTCCTATCTCAGCCTCCCTAAGTGCTGGGATTACAAACGTGAGTCACCGTGCCCGGCTTCAATTCTCTAGTTGTAAGTTGTATAAAATCACAATATATATGCAGTCATACATAAAGTTAGGGTTATTATGACCATCATATTCCATTACCCTTGCTGTCCCCATGCCCCCTCCCCCCTTACACCCCTGTGAACAGAGATCCACCATTGTTCCCATGTCCTTCCCCACATTATGGATCAGCATCCGCTTATCAACAAGTACATTTGGCATTTGGTTTTCTGAGATTGGCTTACTTCACTTAGTATGATATTCTTCAACTCCATCCATTTACCTGCAAATGCCATAATTTTATTCTCTCTTATTGCTGAGTAATATTCCATTGGGTGTATATACCACAGTTTCTTTATCCAGTCATCTATTGAAGGGCATCTAGGTTGGTTCCACAGTTTAGCTATTGTGAATTAAGCTGCTATAAACATTGAAGTGGCTGCAGCACTGTAGTATGCTGTTTTTAAGTCTTCTGGGTATAGACTGAGGAGTGGGATAGCAGGCTCAAATGGTGGTTCCATTCCAAGTTTTCTAAGGAATCTCCATACTGCTTTCCAGATTGGTTGTACCAATTTGCAGTTCCACCAGCAATGTATGAGCGTGCCTTTTTCCCAACAACCTCGCCAACACTTATTGTTGTTTGTATTCTTGATAATTGCCATTCTGACTGGCATGAGGTGGAATATTAGGGTAGTTTTGATTTGCATTTCTCTGATTGCTAAAGATGTTGAACACTTTTTCATATGTCTGTTGATGGATAGTATATCTTCTTCTGTGAAGTTTGTGTTCAGCTCTTTGGCCCATTTATTGATTGGGTTGTTAGATTTTTGGTGTTAAGTTTTTTGAGTTCTTTATATATCCTG
>PVHX01012266.1:0-60119 GCA_004024805.1 Geosciurus inauris | reverse complement strand
GGTATAGTAAAGATGGTTGATAAAAAATATATATAAATATATATATATATATACTGTTCATTGAAAGTGCATATAAAGATGTTTAATATGAAGAATGTAATCTGCTTATAATTTTGTGCAAAGTTAGAAAAATTATGATTGTAATAATTTTTTTTTCTATTTGCCTCAACAAACGTTTTCAGTGAATAGTGTGTACAGCCTCTGAAAATTTGTTTTTTTTCTGTTATGTTTGATAACATGTATTTAAATGCAACTTTTGAGAAAAATAAATAAAAATTAAAATTAAAAAAAAAAAAAAAAGAATAATAAACCTATTATTACACCTTAAAAAAAAAAAAAAATAGTGCACCATGATCAAGTGGGGATCATCGCAGGGATGCAAAGTTGGTTCAACATATGGAAATCAATTAATCAATCACATCAATAGACTTAAAGAGTCATATGTTTTTATCAATTGATGCAGAGAAGGCATTTGACAAAATATAGCACCCTTTTATGTTTAAAACACTAGAAAAACTAGGCATACTAGGAACATACCTCAACTTTGTAAAAGCTATCTATGTTAAACTCAAGGCCAGCATCATCCTAAATGGACAAGAATTGGAAGCATTCCCTCTGAAAATGGGACCTAGACAGAGATGCCCTCTCTCATCACTGCTATTCAACATAGTCCTTGAAACACTACCCAGAGCAATTAGACAGATGAAAGAAATTAAAGGGATACAAATCAGAAAAGAAGAACTCAAACTATCATTATTTTCGGACGACATGATTATATACTTAGAGGATGCAAAAAATTCTACCAGAAAACTCTAAAATTAATAAATGATTTCAACAAAGTTGTGGGATATAAATTCAACATCAACAAATCAATTGCATTTCTATACATTAGTGATAAACCCTCTGAAAGAGAAATTAGAAAAACTATCCCATTCACAATAGCCTCAAGAAAATAAAATACTTGGGAATCAATATGACAAGAGAGATGAAAGAGCTCTACAATGCAAACTACAAGACACTGAAGAAAGAAATTGAAGGCGACCTTAGAAGATGGAATAATCTCCCATGCTCCTGGATAGGCAGAATCAATATTGTCAAAATGGCCATACTTCCCAAAGTGCTATGTAGATTCAATGCAATCCCAATTAAAATCCCAATGCCATTCCATATAAAAATAGAAAAGGCAATCATCAAATTCATTTGGAAGAATAAGAGACCCAGAATAGCCAAAGCAATTCTTGGCAAGAAGAGTGAAGCAAGAGGCATCACAATACCAGACCTCGAATTATACTACAAAGCTATAGTTACAAAAATGGCATGGTACTGGCACCAAAATAGACATATAGACCAATGGCATAGAATTGAAGACACAGAGACAAACCCACTTAAGTACTTTTACCTTATACTAGACAAAGGAGCCAAATATGTACACTGGAGAAAAGATAGCCTCTTCAACAAATGGTGCTGGGAAAACTGGAAATCCATATGCAGCAAAATGAAACTAAACCCCTGTCTCTCACCATGCACAAAATTCAACTCAAAGTGGATCAAGGACCTGGGAATCAGACCAGAGACTCAACACCTAATAGAAGAAAAAATAGACCCAAATCTTCTTCATGTCAGATAGGACCGTACTTCCTTAACAAGACTCCTATAGCACAAGAAGTAAAATCAAGAATCAATAAATGGGATGGATTCAAACTAAAAAGCTTCTTCTCAGCAAAAGAAATAATCAATGAAGTAAACAGAGAGCCGGCATTCTGGGAACAAATCTTTGCCACACACACATTTGATAGAGCACTAATCTCCAGGATATATAAAGAACTCAAAAAACTTAACACCAAAAAAAGAAACAACCCAATCAATAAATGGGGCAAAGAGCTGAACAGAAACTTCACAGAAGAAGGTATATAATTGATCAACAGACATGTGAAAAAATGTTCAACATCTTTAGTAATCAGAGAAATGCAAATCAAAACTACCCTAAGATTTCACCTCATGGCAGTCAGAATGGCAATTATCAAGAATACAAACAACAATAAGTGTTGGTGAGGTTGTGGGAAAAAAGGTACGCTCTTACATTGCTGGTGGAACTGCAAATTGGTACAATCAATCTGGAAAGCAGTATGGAGATTACTTAGAAAACTTGGAATTGAACCACCATTTTAGCCTGCTATCCCACTCCTCAGTCTATACCCAGAAGACCTAAAAACAGCATACTACACTGACGCACCCACTTCAATGTTTATAGCAGCTCAATTCACAATAGCTAAACTGTGGAACCAATCTAGATGGCCTTCGATAAATGAATGGATTTAAAAACTGTGGTATATATACACAAAGGAATATTACTCAGCAACAAAAGAGAATAAAGTTATGGCATTTGCAGGTAAATGGATGAAGTTGGAGAATATCATGCTAAGTGAAGTAAGCCAATGTCAGAAAACCACATGCCAAATGTACTCGTTGATAAGTGGATGCTGATCCATAATGTGGGAAAAGACATGAGAACAATGGAGGAACTCTTTTCACAGGAGTGTAAGTGGGGAGAGGGCATGGGGACAGTAAAGGTGGTGGAATATGATGGTCATCATAGCCTTAACTTTATGTATGACTGCATGTATATTGTGATTCTATATCACTTACAACCAGAGAAATGAAATGTTATCTTCCATCTGTGTACAATGAATCAAATTGCACTCTGTTATCATGTAAGCCTAAATAGAACAAATAAATAAATTAAATATGAAAAAAAGAAGTATATTACAAACACACACACCCACAAAGACTATAACAATGAAAGAACACTATAGACCAGTATGTTATGAATATGGACATTAAAGTCCTCTCTAATATACTAGCAAACTGAATGTAGCAACATATAAAATGATCTTATACCATAGGCAAGTTGGATTTTTATCTCAGGAATGCAGTATTGGTTCCATATACAAAAATCCATGCAATATACCATTGGCTTTAGTTTGAATCTTAAATGTTCCCCCAAGAGCCCATCTGGTAAAGGCTTGGTCCAGCTTGTTGCTAATGGGAGATGATAGAAACTTTTTAGGAGGTGGGGCCTAGGGGGAGGTCTTGGGCCATTGAGAGTGTGCCCTTGAAAGGAACTGAGGGATTCCAGTTCTTCTCTTTATTTACTTACTTACATCCAGCTATACGTGAGCAGCTTTGCTCCACCACTTGTTCCCTGCCATGATGCACTTCCTCACCACAGACCCAAAAGCAAAGTCACCATGGATTGAAACCTCAAAAAAAAAAAAAGGTCCTTATTCTTTTTTAAAAACTGTTTTTGACATTTTCACATTTAAAGTATTCAGTTCGGTAGTTTTTAGTATATTTACAGATTTGTGTAACCGATACAATAATCTGATTTTAAAATATTCTCATCAACCCAAAAAGAAAATTTGTGCTCATTAGCAGTTACTACTCTCTTTTTTACTTTCTTCTTCCTTTCAGCACTAGGTAAATTGGAACTTAAGGATCTACTTTATTTCTCTGTGATTCACCTATTCTGTTCTTTTCCTATAGCTGGAATCATATAGTATGTGGTCTTTTGTTACTGATTTCTTTCATCCATCATTTGGATTTGAGGTTCATTCATGTGGTAGCACAAACCAATATTTTTGCTTTTATAGATTGCCAAATATTTGGTTTTACTGGAATTCTGTTTTATTTATCTGTTCATCAGTTAATAGGCATTTGGGTTTGCTTTGATGATGCCACCCTCATTGGGAAGGGCAATTACTTCTGTTTTCTTTGTTAAGGGGGTACCGGGGATTGAATGCAGGGAACTTGACCACTGAGCCACATCCCCAGCCCTATTTTGTATTTTATTTAGAGACAGGGTCTCACTGAGTTGCTTAGGGCCTCACTAAGTTGCTGAGGCTGGCTTTGAACATGCAATCCTCCTGCCTCAGTCTCTTGAGCCAGTGGGATTACAGGTGTGCATCACCACACCCAGCATTGCTTCTGTTTTTTTTTTTTTTCTTTTTTCCCCAGAAACAGCTTAGTTACACCCAGAAATAATGTTTATCCAAGTGTTTGGGCACCCCGTGATCCAGTCAAACTTACATACAATGAACACTCATAGGTGTTTAATAACAGGCTGTTTAATTTCTATTTCTAACTTGTGAATCTTTCAGTTTTCCCTGTTACTGATTTCTAGCTTCACTTCATTTTTTCAAGATAGGATATGTGGTAAGATTTCAGTCTTTTTAAATTTTGAGACTTGTTTTATTGTATGTTAGCTGTAGTTCATAATATTGTTCATGTTCTCTGTTTTATTATAGATTACCTGTGTAGATATTATCTTATTTATTGAAAATGGGATTGCCAAAGTCCCTAATTGTTATGGTTTAGATGCGAAGTATCCTCCAAAAACTCACGTGTGAGATAATGCAAGAAAATTTAGAGGTGAAATGTTTGGGTCATGAGAGCTTTAACCCAATCAGTGAATCACTCCCCTGATAGGATTAACTGAGTGGTAACTGAAGGTGGGTAGCGTGTGGCTGGAGGACGTGGGCATTGGGGAATGCCTTTGGGGTATATATTTTGTATCTGGTGAGTGGTTTCTATCTCTGCTTTATGATCTTCATGTGAGCCACTTCTTTCCACCACACTTTTCGGCCTTGATGTTCTGCCTCACCTCAAACCCCAAGGAACGGGGCCTTAACTGGGTGGTAACTATAGGCAGGTAGGGGGTGGATAAAGGAAGTGGATCATTGGGGCCTGTCGTTGGGGTTTATATTTTGTTCCTGTTCTATACAGCATCTTTCTGTTTTCTGATTGTCATGTTCTGAACTTTCCTCTCCACACACTTCCATTGTGATTTTCTACATCATCTTGGGTCCAGAACAATGGAGTTGACCATCTATGAACTGAGACCTCTGAAACCGTGAGCCCTTAATAAACTTTTTCTTCTCTATTTTGTTCTTGTTGGCACAGCAATGAAAAAGCTGACTAAAACACTAACGATTACAATTATTCATCTATTTTTGTTTACTTTTTTCATATATTTGGAGCTCTGTAGTTAGTTGCATGTATATAATTGTTATATCTTCTTGATAACTTTAGCCTTCAATCAATATATATCCTTCTTTGTGTCTTATAATAGTTTTTGAATAAAAGCCTGTTTTGTCCATTGTTAGTATAGGTACCACACTTCTTTTTACATGAAATATATTTTTTCATCCTAAAGACACTCTTCTCTAATTTTTCTCCCTAGATTTTAATACCTTTCATAAAATTTGGGTAAATTTCAATCATTATGTATTCAAATATTTTTTTTCTGTCCTCCTTCCAATTATTTGAATTTCCATAGATGATTTGCAATGTGTATGTTGGTCTGCTTGATAATGTTCCATGTATTCCCTTCATCCTGTTCACTTTTCTTCATTCTTTCCCTTCTACTGCTCAATGTAAATAATGTCAAGTACCCTATCACTAAATTCTTTCTCTTATTTGCTAAAATACTGTTGAATCTCTCATTTTACTTGTTCTTTATAGCTCCAGAACTTCTGTTTAGTTGGTTTTTAGAAATTCTGTTTCCTTATTGATATTATCATTTTTCTATACCAATTTTCTGGCTCATTTATATTCTTTGTCCATGATTTCCTTTAACTTCCAACATATTAAAGATAATTATTTTAAAATATTTGCCTAACAAATTTAATAAAACAGAAGAACACTAAACATATTTTGAAAGTATGGAGGATTTCCTAATACTTTGGGTGTGTGATGAGCTAATAAAGATGTCTTGCTTCTCTTTCCCCTGTTATAATGAATTGGTAGGGGATACTTGGCTTGTATTGAAGTTGAGCTGAGAGACTAGGTCAGGGAATATGTCTTTGCGATGGCTAGAATCATAGGCAGTGAGGGGCATGGCTGCAACCTGAACTGGAAATGTTCCTGGGCACTGTTGCTCAGAGCACCAGGCAGGAGACATTAAAATTTGTCAGTGGAGCTTCAAATTAAACTTCAAGAGAAAATTTTCTGCTTTTCCTCCCTCATCTATCATCCTCTAATGTTTAATATTCTTATTTCTGAACCTACATATCAGTATACCTAACTGCATCTTTCTAAAGAAGTGAATTTAGTTTTACATGCTGAAAGGCACTCCTTCTGTTGATCGATCATGTTCAACCTCCCCCTACCTCCCCCCCACCCCCCGCCACCACTCAGGAACCAAGGACCAGGGACCAGTTACAGACAGCAGATTCCCAGAACAGACGTATACAACCCATGAGTTATCTTTGGAACTCTGAAAACATCCCAGGGCCAAGTGACAAAAGTCTGTAAGTCTACCCATGGCTCCTCAAAGAGCTTTGGATGGAGGAGGCAGAATGGTACAGGAAAAACAAAGTGTTTCTCTACTATTTTCCTACATGCTCACAATAATAATGATGATGTTCTAAACATTTTTTTTTTCTTGTTGGCTTTGTTCTCTTTATGTATTAGCTCATTTAATCTTCACATTAGTTCTCTGAGGAAATTATTTTTCCTTTTCTTACTGGTACATTAGTGAGGCTCAAAGCAGAGAAATCACTCACTCAAAGTTCCCCAGATAACTGTTAGTGGGCTCAAATTTAAACTGGAGTTTGTCACTAAGAATAGGCTGGATGCCATAGTTGTAAAATGCCCTATACTCAGCTACATTTGCTTTTGGTTCTATTCCTGTTCACTTGCTCCTACTCCCTCTAGAGAATATTTTTTCTATACCTTGATACCTTTGCTCCCTTAAATGTTTTTTCTGAATCCGGGCAACTTATGAAAACTAGACATTTTTATGAGAAAGAGAGAAACACGATGTTGTTTTGTGCGATAGTTGAGTGACTATGTTTACAAAAGATGAGACCATCTATAACATGTTTTAATAGCCAATAGGAAAATGAGGATTTTTAATTTTTCATATTATTTTTAATGTATTCAAAGAAAAATATAGAAATTAAATCTATTACATATTACCATGTATGCAAAGGACATCAATTTATTAAACATACTTAGTATGATTACCACACTTGAAAATACTATATTTACTAGCTATGACTTTTATATACATTTTTTTGTATACATGTATTTTCCATTAGTATATATTAAATCACATAATTAATGACCTTGTATAGTCCTAGGGGACATTATTTGCCATTCCTGTTTGGCCTGAAGGGAAATTGCTACAATCTTATTATTCTATTGGACCAGAATCATGCTTGATTTCCTTAACTTTTGGCACACTGTCAAAGACAAATGGAACTCAGATTGTTATTGTTAGATGTTTAACTGCAAATTTGTATTTGATGAAGTAATTTACCAGACACTAATCAAATATTTTCCAGGTAAATTCTGTATTAACAAAAATGAAATCAAATTTTGAGCTGGCCAGCATTGATTTTTCACATTTATCTTGTGTTTCTTTGGTTTGATACTAAGCTTCTTGGTATTTCATATGTGTTAAAAGGTTGGAAGTACTTTGAAGTCAGATCTCTGTTTATAAGAGATTTTCAGGAACTGGAATAGAATATGAATTTCACTGCTGGGTCAGAAATGTCACTATTATGAGGTTGGGAAGTGGAATAATGCAACAGCATACCAAACCACCAAAAAAACCAAAAAGATAAATAAATAAATAATGATGTTAGGTCAGATTCTATAAGAACTATGTTTTATTGCTTTTCCCTTGCAGATAATTTCAAACACCTTGTTCAGATGCAAAATAATAAAAGTACAACACATATTTTCATTTGCTTTTTTTTCTTTTAAAAAGAAAATACTTAAAATGATGCAAGACTTTTCACATTTCTCTCAAAATATTTTAGATTTTTCTGATGTTAATCTAAATCTAAACAACAACAACAAAAACCTATGATATTTTATCTATCTGCCCAGTATTCTGAGTCAGTGTTTGCTTGCAAATAACGAAGAAGATTCATGCTGAACTTTAATATCAGGAGTAAATCTTGGAAGTAAATTCTAAAACCTGGCAAATATGAAACACTGATTTAAAGTGATTTTTTATTTATTTAGAGTGATTACGGTTGAAACTGATTTCCATGTGTACTATTCTATAATCCTCAGTGTCAACATTCAGACAAACGATCTAAACTCTTACTTCTTTCATTCATTGACTTTATTATTATTATTGATTACATTTTTGAACTTAAAATCTGCCTTATAAATCCTGGTTTAAGAGTCATGAATACTGAATAAATGATGTCAATTTTCCTTAAAAGTATTAAAAAGATACTGTCAGGCTTCAAGTATTCCTGTTACACTAGAAGGGATGGTGTTCAGTGGAGGAACAGCAAATCTACTCAAGGAAAAAAAAACTCAAACAAACAAACAAAACTGATTATGGTAATATTTTTATTTAGAAATGTCTTAACAAACTCCACTGAATTTTCCTAACAGGTGTGAAGGCCAGGAGTTATATTCTTCAAGTGTACTTTAGTGGTGGCTGATGACCTGAAATTTGAAGGCCAAACTTCATATTTGTATTCTATAGCTAAATATGGTCCCATGTGTCTTGTACATTAATTATGCCAAGCCCATATCATTCATATATTTAAGAAAAAAGTCACACCTGATTTTATATACTAAGCTTTTTCTTGACATTTTTACATTTGATAAGCATTAACATTTTTACGAATAAACATTAAAAGGCATTATATTCAAACAATTAGATGCTAAATAATAATTAAATTGATTGTCTAAAACATGCACACAAGCTTCCTGGACTTTACTGAATTATTTGTGACAACTTTCTAAATACCACTTACTGTTTCAGAATTAATTTTTAATTTAATTTTTAAATTTCTTACATTTATTGTATAATTGCATATTGCCTGCATACTCATATATGTATCTTATATGCATCCATTTGTTTATTGGTGTGATTAAAAGAAATTCAACTCAAACACTTCTGGTTAGGTTATTTAGGCTTTTAACACTTTGCAACAATTTGATATTTCTGATTTGGGCTCCAAAAGAGGGAGGGGATTGGAAGATTAATATGATGGCAATAGATCATGATTTGCCATTGAATAATTACTTTTATCCTGTTCTTTAAAAAGATATTGGATCTAATATTGATGGAGGCATATCAATCATGTCAAATGTTACAGGTAATTATTTGAACAATTTTAAAAACCTAAATGATATTTTAAAGAAGTTTTTACTACACATCCACATTCTCAGAAATTTTGTGATTTCTTAGACAGGATTGACAGTATTCCCAATTTAAGGAAAGATGATTTTGTAAGGACTGAGGTATGGAAGATAAATTCTACACTCAGGGGTTGCTTCTTTTGTTATGGGTCTCAGAAATGTACCTACATATCCATCTATTTGTCTGTTTATCTTTCTATTTATCTATCATCTGTCAATCAGTTTTCTTGTAATAAAACAGTTGCTTCTTTAGGATCATTGCCTTATTTCTTTCCAGAAGAATTTGGGGTTAGCTAAACAAGGAAGAGGTCTTTGTTATTCTCTTGCTCATGTGACATCCATTAGCTCATATGTATCCAAACTATTGTAAAGCTTTTGTTTCTAGCACTTGACTTACTTCTCTACATCTTTTCTGGTTTACTTGTATGTACAGTAGTATTTTTCAGTTACATTTTCTTCTTTAACTCCTACAACTTTTTTTCCCATAAGGATGGGCACTTGAAACATATTCTGATATGTTCCACTAGCCCTTGCTTCTTTTTAAATGAAGGGAGTAGAAAAGCACATAGTACAGTTAATAAAGTTAACTCTAAAACTTTTTCCTTGGGCTATAGGTGACAAAAACTTTCCTTTGAAGCTAGCAGATGCTCTTGTCTCTTCATAACTGTGAATGACTATCTGTAGTTCTTATCTAATAATCAGTAGCCAGTTACAGATGCAAATGGGATTCTTCTCTTCTGCAGTAGAAGGCATCTTTAGTATTATATAATCTCCCTAATTTAAAAAAGTCTGTGAAAAATAAAACAAAGAGGATTCTAGGAATTTTCTTTGTCCTTTTAAGTTCCTAAAGTTGACTATATTATAGATTAGCATTTAAAATATATAGTCAATATTAGATGATTATTTTTGCTTTTGAAGTCACTTTCTCAGAAAAAATAATTCAGAGAATGATATGTTTACCTGCCTAATGACTTGATGGAATTTTCTTTTCAGTTAAATGTCTTGCAGGAAATCTTTAAACCTTTAGCAGCTTTTGTTCCACAAAATGAATTTTCTTGAAAAAGGTTTTTTATTACTTCCTACTTTTTGAGATCAATTTTCCATCATTCTTATGGGGAAAGGAGTCATTGAACTTTTCCATTCTATAGCTGTAGATGAAAAGTTTCATTTTATGTAGATTTTGTTTTTCTTCACTAAAAATATATTTTAAAGCTTCTTTAATCTTTTGAGAAAACTGTATGTCATTTTAGTGTCACAAATATATACTGCAATTTTTAAATGAAAGAAACTTGATAATTGACAAGTATTTTTTTAAAGGTTTTTTTTTTTTTGTAGTTGTAGATGGACAGCATGCCTATATTTTATTTTCTTATTTTTGCTGGGGCTTGAACCCAGTGCCTCACACTTGCTAGGCAAGTGCTCTACCACTGAGCCACAGTCCCAATCCCGACAAGTATTTTTTAGATATGTTTTGCTGCATATAATAATTTAGAGTTTTCAAAGAACATACTTAACATCCACTTCATTTGCAGAGGGGTCTGATATCTTTGCAGTGTCTTTGTTATATTTATATGCTATCTTTCTTAACTTAAGCATAGCTGTCTAAAAAAATGTTGCCCTTCTGCTTCCAGAGAGTATGCACTACAATATTGATAAGCAGGAGAATGGGGACCTATGCTGGCACCATGATGGCCTCACACAAACCTTTCACCTCGGGAAATGTCCTTATGAATAGTCCTCCACAGAAGTATGGGGTGAGCTTATGAAACTTGAAGTGGAGGCAGACTTGGAATCCCTGTGGGAGCAGCCACTGAAGCTGGGGTCTCGTGGTGTCGCTCTCTTCTTCCGAGTGGCTTTGGCATTGTCGGTGTCACTAGGGTCGAACACCACTGTCATGGACTCCATCCTGGTCACGGTGTACAGGCTACTTTGCCGAGTTGGGTGAAACCTGGTGGTTTTGAGCTCTAGCTCATCATAGCTGGAAACTTGGATGAAAGGACACCAGCGGAATGCTCTCTTGAAGCCGGCTCGAAATCTGAGAAGAGGGCCACAGAAAGAAAAACTTATGTTTTGAATAGACATTTTCTCCAGCTGCTGTAGGAAAACTTATTGAAGGCAGTTAAGCCAACTCTGTTTTTGAATTTGATTTTCTACCCAAATTCAGAATCTATGCCACGGTATTAGCATTAGTCTTCTCAGTTCTTGTTTGAATAGAATCTTAATTTCCCATTACTGAGAAGGAAGTTATCAAATAGCAAAGGAAAAGCATCAGGTTCATACATCAAAGAAACTAGTTTTCTGAGCTAATTTTATACGGTGACGCAAATGTAATTGAATTAGGCTGGCTAGTTGCAGCATTTAACATGGAATACTGTATTTAAAAGTAGTTTCTCCACAAATAATTACCATTCATAAATTAAAACATCATTTAATGGTAGGATTAATTGTTAGTCTTAATGGTTTTTACCTAAGCATATGTGAAAGGGTGAAATCCTTGTTTTGGTAGACAATTAAATGAAGTTTAAAGGCAAACTATTGCTGTGGGGTGGCTTAAATTGAGAGATGGCTTATGCAATTAGTGAAAAAGAGTAACAGTTAATTAAGCATTTAACAAACTGAAGGCACAGTGTGGTGGGGCCCCAACTGGGAAGATAGCTTAGGATTTAGCTTATGCAGTTACTTCTATAAAGACTCATTTTTATTAGTGCATAAAATATATTGTCTTATTAAAGGAATTGTCAACTTCATGAAATTTAGCTATACCCCTCTATGTGTGGAACATACAAACAAGTTTTTTTTTTTTTTTTAAATCTGGAAACCACATGTTATCTTTTTTCTAGTCTTAAATTTGACTATAAGTGTCCCTATGTTTTGTGTGTGTGTGTGTGTGTGTGTGTGTTTGGTACCAGGGATTGAACACAGGGGTGCTTAACCACTGAGCAACATTCCCAGTCCTTTTTATTTTGAGAAAGAGTCTTCCTAAGTTGCTGAGGCTGGCCTAAACTTGTGATCCTCCTGCCTCAGCCTCCTGAGCTGCTGGAATTACATGTGTGTACCACCACTCCTGGCTAAGTGTCCCTATATTTTACAAAGCTTTATGAACATCTTTCCCTTGCCCCCTGACTTCTTTACAGTCCATCACCATGGAAGCTGCACCCTCTAGAAATCACCTGTCATTGTTTTGTGGGAAGGAGGACTATGATTCTCCTTGTTCTTCCTGCTCATTTTATCACCCTCACAGCAACATCTATTTTAAAGTCTATTTATGAAATATCTTTTCTAACAGAGCCCACTTACCTAAGCCATCATCTCTCCATCTTATAGAAATTATCTATGCATCTAGAAGATACCTCTATTTATTTCCTTGAGGGTTCGAGTACATTTTCAACTCGCCACTTTTAATCATTTCTTTTTCCTTGGCAGGTAAAATTCTGAAGAGTTTGGAGGGAGAAGTGACCCCATATACAAAATGTCCGATTATAACCTCTTCAAATACTTTTGAGCGTGTAATTTTTAAATGTGACGTTTTGTGAAGTAGGATGAACTCTTAAAAACCAAGCACTATGCTCATCTCAGCAAATCTTTCCATTCTCCTGTCTTTCTGTATTTTAAATTAGCACCAAGAAACAGGCACAACATGTACTTCCAGCAAAGTCAGGGGTGACAAGAAGCTTGCACTGGGTGGGTTCATTTTTACCTCTTATTGAGACAGCAGTAGATGATGGGGTTGTACATGGTTGAGCTCATTGCCAGCCAGAAGCTGGCCAGGTAGACCTGCTGGATGTATTTCCATCTATTTAACTGTTGATAGATCGCAGTGAGGATGAAGTAAATATGATAGGGTAGCCAGCAGATAGCAAATGTCACCACAACAATGATCATCATTTTTACAACCTGGAGAGAAACAAAGAAGTAATTTTTGACAAATTAAAAAAAAATTAGATATAATAATTCCAATACTTTACTGCAAATCCTATTTTTCTACCAATATAATTAAATACATCAAATACATATTATGTCTGAGGAATAGTCAATATATTAAAAAATGGTGAATATTACCATAGAAACTCATGTGTGTGTGTACACATATATGTAAAGATATACTATATGTATAGTATATACATGCATATATATAAATGGAAGAGAGATAGCTAGTTAGCTAAGATAAATCTCAAGAAAGCATAAAGTAGGTTGGGTCAATTTTCCATTTTTACCTACCCAAATGAAAGAAAAGCACCAATACAAACATTTAAAAATATATTTTAATTAACCTGAAGAAAGTAAGTGTTTTCAGAATCCTATAGAGCCTAGGGAGAGAGAAAAAGGAGCTACATATAGCTGTGCTACACTGCCAAATGGAGACATTTATTTAGAGGAACTAAGTCACTCTGGAGGCACATTGAGCTGTAAGGGTTGGGCTGGTTCTTTGTTATTTATTATATCTGCCCAATAGCTGAGGAATATTCAGATTGTTATTTTAATACCATGCTCACTATGAAACTTTCTGAATATTAATTTGATTCCTCTTATAATATTTTATTGGAGAAGGTTTCTCTGAATAGTGATTATGAATGCTCACAATAGTCTGAGGAAATTTCACTAACTTTAAAATCCATAAATAGGCAAATGGCTGATACAACTGATATTTATCCATTGGCTCTTATGAGTTTGATAAGCATAGGTCATTTCCTTCGATTTCAAAGTTTTGAACCATAATATCCTGGAAAAGCTCTGGTCTAAGTAGAATGTAACTTTTATTTATTCTGTACTTGGTCACAAATTCCTGAGACCAGGAAGGCAGAGAGAACCCTGCACTAGTATGGTTACTGGTATATTGTTGGCAGTATATAGACAAAGAATGTATGAATGATGAATGGCAATGTACAATCTGTAACAGGAAGTTGAATAAGAGGATGTTTTTGAGTCTCTAAATCAAATACTTTTTTTCTATTTTTCTGTGTCTATAAGAAAGGTAGATTCTAAGTCACTGAATACTGAGCAACATAGATTTGTGTATAAAATGGAATTAAATTAATATTCTTGAATTATCTCATTTAATATTTCTCATTGTTAATCAGTTGCCTAAATTTGTTCTTTATGGGAATTTGGAAGTCATAAAAAATTGGAATAAGATATATTCAACCAAATACTTTTGAGGCTTACCAGAAATCCAATTAACATAAATCAGAGAAAATTCCAGTATGTGGCCTAAGAGGCATCTTAGAACCAGAGAAATACATTATTCATGAGCTGGACTTGTCATTTGATTGCAAGTCGTGAATTTAAATGAAAGTTGGCAAGGTCAAGAATCATAAGAGAGGGCTGGGTTTATGGCTCAGAGGTAGAGTGCTTGTCTCGCATGTATGAAGCACTGGGTTAGATCCTCAGCAACACATAAAGATAAATAAATAAATAAAATAAAGGTATTGTGTCCATCTACAACTAGAAAAAATATTTTAAAAAAAGAATCATAAGAGACATTATTCTAGAACTAGACACAGCATGGAATGGATCAGTGTGGAAGGCAAAGCTTCCCCTGGGGTCTGAACACTACCATCCAGGTGACTAGTACTGAGCACACGGAAAATTAGGCATGAAAGCAGAAAATCCAGGTCAATAGCTCACAGAATGTCATCACTGGCCATGCCACGCACAGTCATTTGATTTTCTCAGTGTTCTTCAAATTACATTTTTTCCTGAAGAACTGCATTCATATTTCTGAACTTTAACTCATATCTTATTCATATATTTATGGAATAAAAGTCAGTTCCATATTTTATCTAATTTATGAAATATTGTACATATTTAACAATTCATTGTCTTTCAGTTGCACATTATGAAACTGAGACAAAGACTAAAAGATTTGACCACTGCAATTCATGAAACTATGTTAGGGTCTTTAAAACTCAAACTGTTAAATCTTCTTTGATTCCTTCTTATAGTTGATAGCACTTGTTGAATATTAGTTGAGTGTAGAAAATAACTTAGGGAAATATAATAGAGGACCTATTCCTTACCCTGAAGCTTATAATTTAATGAAAAAAATATAAAATAATTGTAAAAATGCATAGAAATGTGGTGAGTATAAACATTTGTCAATAAAATTGAAAATACTATTTACAAGAATGCACTTGTTTATTTAAATGAAGAATGGCTGAATGTATACCTGCTAACTCCAGGCTTGGGGAGATTAGACTGAATGAGATGGTTCTTTTCATTCTTGACTGTGGGAGCAACCTACTATTCCTTGAACAAAATAGGCAAGCTCCTGCTACAGATTATCCTCCCTGACCCTCCCTCTACCTGGAGCCCTCTTCTGCTGATTATTTCCACGGGCTAACTTCCTCTTCTCCTTTGAGCCTTTGCATAATTGTCAATATTTCTGTGATTCTGTTTTCACTAGCCTATTTAAAATTTTAATCTCTTCTTCTAGCACAGCCAGAGACCCTTATTTTACTCCTTATTTTCAGCTTAAGTGTTCTGTTTATTCTCTTACTAGAATACAAAAGATTAAGACTTTTACTTGTTTTGTTCACTGATGTATTCTAGGCATCTAGACTGGACTTCACAACTATTGGATGCTAATTTTGTTTTCAGTAAATGAATGAATATGGATATAAAATGAAAGAAATTGAAATACTGGTTAAGTAATATCCAAAATTTCACTCATTTGTTAATTACTGGTATTATTTGCTCCCTAAGTGTAAAATGGACATGTGTGTATAAAATGACCATGCCAGTGGGGCTGGGGCTGTGGCTCAGTGGTAGAGCGCTTGCCTTGCATGCGTGAGGCACTGGGTTCGATCCTCAGCACCACATAAAAATAAATAAATAAAGATATTAAAAAAAAAAAAAGGAGGAAAGATTTAAAAAAAAAAAAATGACCATGCCAGTGATGGCTATTTCCCATTCTGGCAAATAAATTCAGGTACAAAGAATGAGTACAAAAACAACATAAGCATATATTGTTTGGGTATTTGAAAACATTAAATTTCATTCTGAATAAATGTTAAGAGCAAGAAAAGTATGACAATCAAATGTGGAATTTAGGCAAAATCCTTTTATACAGACTGACACAAACTGTCAATGCACAAAATTACTTCCAACAATAGCAAAAACCTACTAAAGCTATGCAATTCTTTTTAAGAGGCTTCCAACTATAAACCTGGAAAAAGTCCAGAAAAACATGGACACAATTAAAACGTATGTGGAGGTAGAGTAGAGGTTTTAGATAATTTCTGATTCGTGTATGTAGGGGTATTTAGGACCTTCTGGCAAATGATTTGGAAATATATTTGAAGGTATTTTGGAAAAGCCAGAAAGACAGTAGAAGAAAGTCTTTTCTAAAGTGAAACAAGTGTTATATTTTGTTTCTTTATTTCTAGAAAGTGCTGTTATCTCAGCACTCGGTTCACAAAATCTTATATAGTTAACTGCTTCAAGTATTGAACTTTTGGGACCATAGTTTTACTATAATTGCAAAGGTAATCTCTTTGGTGGGAGAAATTGTTTTGCTTTGTGAGATGTTGAAATCCCAAAATTTTGATCACCATCCTCATAAAATGCTGAGGAAAACCCTGTTTGAACTACAAAGTTTGAGCAGCAATAAATGTGCAAATGCAGCGAGCAGATACCATCGTGTTGCATGGCTAGACAGTGATGCTAGACGACTATGAATGCAAAACTGAAAAGGGGATTAGTTGGTAGAGTCCTGAAGTCTTGAGATTTTCAGGCAAGATAGGGGACTGGGATGGAGAAGATTCAAATTTTTCATTGTGTCTTAGCAAATTTTATTGTAACTGGACTTAAAGGTTGATTGATGTTGAGTATTTCTTGAAGCTGCCAGACATATCCTACTTCTGAGGCAATGGGAGTTATTTTTCCATGGCAGTATGTATGTTGTGGCCATTTGTTGTCCTTGGGGCATGAAGTTACTAACAGGAAGAGAAGGGAATGTGGAGAGAAGTGATGTGTCCCTTATTAAAGTTATAGTGCTACTTTTTTTTTTTTTTTTTTTGGTACTGGGGATTGAACTCAGGGGCTCTCGAACACTGAGCCACATCCCCAGCCCTATTTTGTGTTTTATGTAGGGACAGGGTCTCACTGAGTTGCTTAGCGCCTCGCCATTGCTGAGGCTGGCTTTGAACTCGCGATTCTCCTGTCTCAGCCTCCCAAAGTGCTGGGATTACAGGCTTGCGCCACCGCGCCCGGCTATAGTGCTGCTTTTAGTGTTAAGAATCCACTTTAACCATACAGGTTGGATTGAAATGCATGTTATAAGTGAGAATAAACTGTGGGTATGTTTTCCTTATGTATCAAAGGGAAAAAATCTCTGATCTTTGTATTGTGTACAGATTAGACTGCAATGCCTATAGCTGTTCTCATGTATCACATTCAATTAAAGGAGGATGAATGATTTCAAGGTTTAGGTCATAAAAAAAGAACCAGCCTAGGAAATTAAATAAAATATTGCCAACTATTAAAATATCTAGGATTCATATTTTTCAGTGCAAGATTTATTCTTTCTAAATGTCTGAGCTAGAAATAGTAAACCTCATGTGACAGGCAACTTCTGATCTTGGTTAGAATCTCACCAGTGCATCTGATTTGAAGAACTCTACTATGGATCTCCTACCACCTCTCTATACTTTCACTTTGCACATGTATCCTGGGAGACACCATTGCATTTCCTTAAGTGAAAATTACGGGATTGGTTATTTTAACCACAAATTATCCAGCTAAAATAACGTTCTCAACTATAAGTGATAGAAAAAAAACTGTTAACAATATCTACATTAAATCTTGCTTCATGGGCTAAGTACTTGGCTTGGCTTTTGATGCTTCAGTTTCAATGACTATACTTGAGAATTTCAGTTCTAAGAAAATAAGAACTTAGTCAAGTTCTTATTAGAAACAATGTGGTTTAGTACAAAGGATAAGTTGAATTTTTCTAGTAATTTCAGTATTAGGAGAATATAAGCATGTCATGTTAGTGTCATCCAAGAAACTGAACAGTTAACAATCCAACTAACATGTACATCCAATTTACAATAGAGTAAGGCTTACAAAAAATTAAGTGAAGCCCCAACAAATGAAAAAAAAAAACTTACATGCACATATATGAAAAAAGGACAATATTGAATATATATATTGTTTTTAACCTATTCTTTACATTTTATTAGTCCTATTTTATTTTCAGTCTCATTTTATTTTTCCATTGGAAATTTGGCCATTGAGAACACGGTAAGAATCTAGGCCTAGGAGGACTTTAAACCAAAGAGAGGAATGCAGCCCCATAAAAGAAAAGAAGATGAGTGGCATTGCAAAAGTACATACATTAAAGCAGAGAGGATAAAGACTGGTTTTATGAGATCATGAAAATAAATTAGAGATAACTTATAGAGGTTTGTTATGCCCTGAATTGTGCTCCCCTCAAAATTTATATGTTGAAATCCTAATGCTCACTATCTCAAAGTGTAACTGTATTTGGATATAGGGTCTTTAACAAGGTAATTCAGTTAAAATGAAGTACCAGAACCCTAATCTAATATGACTGGTATTATTATGAGAAGGCACACAGACACACAGAGGTAGGATAGTATGTAGACAGAGGGAGAAGAGAAGTCACCGGTCTGCCAAAGGGAGAGGCCTCAGAAGAAAGTAACAATGCTGCCCTTTTTTTTCCCCCCTTGGGCTTCCAGCCTCCAGAATTGTGAGGAGGTAAACTTCTGTTGCCTACACCACCCTGTGTGTGGTATTATATTGCCCAGAAAACTAACAGGGATTTTCATAATGCTCTACCAAATATCTGAATGTGAGAAAGAGGCTTTGGAACTGGCTAATTGGTATAGTCTGAAAGAACTGTGAAATGTAACAATAAACAAGCCTGGATTGCCTTGAAGAGATTATTCTTAGATGTGTGAGAAAGGCAATTCTATTGAGCACTCGGAGAGAAAAGGACAGTAGAGAAAGATTTCATAGTCTTAGAGATATTCATACTGAAACTTGGTAGTACCAAGTTCATTAACAGAATATTGATAGAAATAGGAACATCAAATCTCCCCTGGCAAAGTCTCCCGTGAAAATGCAGAAATGTTATTGAACACTGGGATGAAGACAGTTCTTGTATAGTTGAAAAGAACTTGGCCAAATTGATCTCTAGTGTTTTGTGGAAAGTCAAACTTGTAAGAGTGATGACCTTGGGTATTTAGCTGAGGAGATTACTAAGCAAAGCATTGAAGATGTAGCTTAGTTTCTCCTTGTTGCTTGTGGTAAAATGTGTGAGGAGAGAGACAAAGAATGAATTGTTAAGCAGAAAGTAACAAGAACTTGAAGACTTGGAAGAATCTCAGTCTCTCCATATAGCAAAAATTGAGAAGGGAAGTGCTGGACAGAACACTGAGGATATGGCTAGGTCATCATTTGATAAAGAGTTTACAGAACAATGGCTTAAGGATCTAACTGGGTATCTCAGCAGAAGATCTCAATAGAGATGAGGTTATTTCGGTAGAAAACTTTGGAAGGCAACAGGGTTGGGACAAAATGGAAAAGTTGCCAGATAGTTTTGATTTAGAGGTTAGGCCAATAGAACTCTTTTGCTGCAACTAGACATTATCCTTCAAGAAAAGGGAAGACCCCAAAGCAGTTCTGAGGTTGGCAGGGCTGCCATTGCCACTGTGGGTCCAAAGGGCACAAATTGTAGTCAGGGCATGAGGGGTCGAGGCACTGACCAGGGCCAAGGGAATAGAGTTACTGCCCTCATGGGCCCAGAGGACATGGCATTGAACTAAAGAGGATTATTCTCAAGCCTTAAAATTTAATGAACTTGTTATTGCCAAGTTTCAGACTTGGTTGGGACCCATCATCCCCTTCCTTTTTCTAACGTCTCCCTTTTGGAATGGAAATGTCTGTCCTTTGCTTTTCCTATCATTGTATTTTGGAAAGAGATAATTGACTACACAGGATCACAGCTAGAGAGAAGTTTGGTTCAAGGATGAATCTCACCTTGAGTCTTGCCCATGCCTCAAAATGATAATATAACAAGATTTTGAATTGAGAGTTGTTACTCAAATGAGTGATGATTTGGGGACTATTCAGATGAGGTGAATGCATTCTACATTTGAGACGAACATGACTCTGGTGTCACCAGAGTGCAGAGTATGACAATTGAATTTTATTTCCCCCAAATTTATATATTGAACTCCCGATCCCCATTAGCTCAGAATGTGACCCTATGTGGACACAGAGTCATTAAAGAGGTAATTATTATATTAAATTAAGGTGAGTTTATTAGGGTGGGCACTAATCCAACATGACTGATGACCTTAAAAGAGGATTAATGAACAGAGAAGGGAAACCATGTGAATACACAGGGATGTACCCATCTGTGAGCCTTAGAAGGAAAACCTACTCTGTTGGCACCTTGACCTCAGACTTCCAGCCTTCAGCCTTGTGAGAAAATAAATTTCTGTTGCTTAAGGAATCTGGTATAAGGTATTTTGTTATGGTAGCCTGAGCAGATTCTCAAATACAATGTTAGGGATGCTGAGGACAGTGTATTATGTGGCTTCAGTCTAGAAAAGTAGGAAGCAAAATAGTGTACAGGGTCCCAGTGAAAACAGACATCTCCAGAGTGGTTTAGATTGCCGATAGAATTGCTTTCAGCAGTGTAAGGGATAGGCCAGCAGCTCCATTTCCTCAACTGAACGTCTCTTGGGTTATACATTTTCCTCTTCACAAGCACTGCTTTCCATGCTAATTCCCTTGCAACAGAAAGAATTACAAGTACACGGAAAGCTGGCTTGCTGAGTGAGATGATAGATTTGTTTTAGTTTTTACACAACTCAGAAATATAATTGAATCTGTCACTGGAGCTTAGATTGAAGAGCAATCCTTTTGCTGATAGCAAAAGAATTCTTAGTTATCACACTTAGGTATTCACTTTTGAAGGACCAGAGCTGACATGACTTGTTTGCTTTTAGAGGAAGAGAGTGAAAATAGAAAAAAGCCAGAAAATACCTTCTAGGATTTAACAAACAATGCAAAAGGATTTATTTATTTATTTCAGGGGTCCAAATGGTCAAAAAGCAATTTCAACAACAATTTTGTTTTGAAGTAATTCTTGCATACTACAAACATTGGGATGGATTTGTGTTTTTGATGTATCTGTGATATTGAAAAAGGAAAGAATGTCAAATATGGTTTAAAAATGTGATATACTTTGTATCTCACAAAGTAACATAAAAATGTAATAAAATTATGTTATATATTACATATGAACAAAATATATAAAAAATACCTATTTATAATGTGCTACAAGAAGGTAGTCTTGTAATGAGAATAGGAATTTGAAATTTTTTGATCAATGTTTTCTGCTTGCTCTTATTGAGATGGGTGGGTTTGTTACCTGTAACTTGACAAAATAGACAGCAAGCTCCTGCCTCTGCAGTAGAAACTTTTTCTCTTATAAATTCTGGAAGGTATGGTAGTGTTTTCCTACTTTCCATGCTATGGTCAATGTAAGGACTTTCTTTTTTTGACCTTTCAGACATCTGTTCCCCCATTATTTTTCCTGTAGTACTATCCTGTGACCAATTTCTTTTGATGCAGATTCTGTGCTACTGAATGTAGTGGTCAGCACATGGGAGAAGGGCTTCACTCTGTACAGCAGCTGGATTGTTCTAACACTGATTTTGAGAATCACAAAGGAAAATAACCCTGATCATTATTTTGTCCTTTGAAAGAAGATAAGTGCTGCTGGATGAGTCCATGGAATTGTGTCCTTTGATTTTAGGAAAAGACTTAGTGCTCATTTTAAAAAAAGAGAAACTTTCAAATGCCTGAACTTATTTAATTTTCATGACAAAATTTTGACCATGGAAGTCATTTCTCCAAATTATGAATGAAGGACTTAAACCTGAGAAGGTGTATTCATTTGTCAAGATCCCAAGCAAGTCCAATGACAGGATCACTAAATCTCTTAAATTCTCACTAGCCAGACCTCATTTTGCATAAACCCAACTTCTCAGGCTCCTTAGAAATAACTCTTGCTTCTTTCCTCTTTATCATACCCATGGGATGCTTAAGTGGGAAGGAATTAACAGAATTGTTTTCCTCTAAGGAACATCCCATGTATGCTTTATGTGAGATTTGATATTTTCCTCAAGCAAGAAAACAAAAGAATGAGAAAAGAAGTTGGAATGATGGTGTAGGTAGCTTGAAGTTGGAGACTGGTTTATTTAAATCTACATGAATATGAATATATTTTTCTGAATAAAAGTTATGAAATAGGCACTCAGTTTGTCAAATATTTTATGAGCTCACATGGTACAACCTATATCCACATTCTTCAATTATGTAAAGCACATTTTAAAACAAATGGATAGGAAGTATAAATCCTTGGCAATCTCACATATTCATTATACCCAGAAGCCATAGGAAAGATCTACTGAAAGGATATTTTAGTGCCAAATAAATAGCTGCTGTTTGGGGTTAAGATTCAAATTAAGATTCTTTGAAATTCACAGAAGAGGAGAACATCAAGAAAATTTCTATTTCATTTATTTTTTCTGGAGAAGAGGGTGCAACAGAGGAAACAGTCATGACCTACAGTGTCCTGCTGGAAACAGGCATGGGGCATCTCATCCCTCTCTGTCCTGGGAGCTGTGTGGAGAGCTCTGACAACTCGAAACTGTGACTGGTCATTGGAAAGGGCTAAGCTGACTGCTTCACCCAGAACAACAGATGTTTCACTATATGTTGCTGTAACTATTCCTTTAAAAACTTTTCGTATTAATTAATATACTGTATCCTGAAATGTTGAGCCAGCTGGCATCATAAGATGCTTTTGCATTTGACCTTTTATCTTGAATGTGTAAATATTTAATTTTCTTTTTGAAAAAGCATAAATCTAAGATATTTAGGATTATGCTTTTCTGTAGTAGCAAAACAGATCAGTCACCAAAAATGAATATATTTTTCTACAATATCCGATGAAGTAAGACAGTGTGGTGTATAAATGATACTGTTATTCTTATGTGTGCTTATGCTGAAGTAAATCTACAAAACTTGCACATGCTTCTCCCTTCACCTGGAATGCCCTGATCCCATTTCTTTGCCTATAAAATATCCTACTCTGCTGGGCACGGTGGTGCATAACTGTAATCCCAGTGGCTTAGGAGGCTGAGGCAAGAAGATTTCAAGTTTGAGGTCAGCTTCGGCAACTTAGCAAGGCCCTAAGCAACTTAGTCAGACTCTGTCTCTAAAAAGCAAACAAATTCTACTCTTCCTTTGGAAGGTCCTCCTCAAGTCTCCCCTCTGAATAGCCTCCCTTCTTTACTTTAGGCAAGTAGTGTTAGATAATTTCTAATTAGTATAAAATGCCATACGTACATTTTATAACACAGATACTTGGTATTGTCTAACCTGTTTATTTTTCCTTCGGTCCACATCAGTGCAAACGTATTATTCATCTTTGTGTCCCCCAGAACTTAGCACAGTTCTTGACATTCAGTAAATATCTGTTGACTAAGGGTGTCTGATTTTCCCACTCATTTTATGAATACTTTAATTGCAAGAAGCATCATTTAGCTGGACATTATGGACCATGCCTGTAATCCCAGTGGCTTGGGAGGCTAAGGCAGGAGGATCTCAAGTTCAAAGCCAGGTTAAGGGAAAGCTGTGTGCTAAGCAACTCAGTGAGACCTTGCCTTTATATAAAAAATACAAAATGTGGCTCAGTGGTCCAGTGCCCCTGAGTTCAATTCCCGGGTAAATCCACCCCCCTCAAAAAGGCATCATTTATTTATCTTTGTCTTACCAGTGTTTATTTCTATCATGCAAGCAATTGGAACCTAAAAATATTATTTAAATTAATAAAACAAAAATTCTTTAAAATATTCTACATCTAAATAAAAATAATCCTCATCAGCCTGGCTTGTTGTGTTTAGCAGGATGTTTGTGAAGAATAGCTATTTGAGCCATGTGATGGCATGTCCTCAAACAAAAGGGGACAATTATTTTTGCTTACTTTATCTACTGTATCCTTCGATGATAACTTCTCTCATTAATGCTATTTTTCTAAAGAAATTGTTTTGCCTCATACTTTATTCATTTATTCCATAACATTTATTGGGTATGTACTATGTTATTTCTACTTTTATAGGTATACTGATCACTGATCATTAAGAATCTCACAGACATTAGATGAAATTACTCAAGATTTTCCAGGGTGTAATTCACAAATCCACCTGCACATATCCTCTATATTCTTCCCTACCATTGTAATGAGTAAATGCCTGCCTCTCAAACATTGTGGATTCTTTTCACTCATGCTGTCTTGGAAAGCCTTCAGGTGTAACCAATGACTTATAGGCTGATTCCAGTGCCAATCGAACATCTATCAGTATGTCTAATTTTAGGGAATTATCTTCAGGCCCTAGGTCTAGCAGAACAGTGGAGAATTAAAAGATAAAAACATTATCTATTTTCATAAAACTTGCATCCTATTACAGAGACTGTAATTAAACAATAAATACATAAACATATACAAAATTTCATAGAGAAAATTAATTCTATCTAGATTGTGAATTACAATGGAAGATCTCTTTGAAGAAGCAATATTTAAGCTTAAACTTAGACAACATTCAGGCAAAAGAGTGAAGGTCACATTGTCCCTGTCCCTAATAATAGTGTGAGTCAAGGCTCAAGAGTGGAAGAAGGCTCAGTTGGTTTAAGCAAATGTGAGCAAATGTCACTGGAATGGAGTATGTGAGTGACAAAGGTGCATAAAATTTAATTGGTAGGCTAAGTTGTCACAAGGTTCTATGAGGTCTTGTACATTATTTTCAGGATTTAAATTTCTTTTAGGTACCTTCTTAAACATATTGTGAAACCGCTAAAAAATTGTAAGTAGATTGCATGAACTGATTTACATTTTTAAAAATATCATCTTGGCTGGTGAAAGGAGAACAAGTGCAGACCTGAGCAAACCAGTTGGAGAGGCTGTTGTAATGGTCCTGATGATCAGTGACAGTATTTTGGAGAAGTAGTATAATAGAGTTGGAGGTAAGTGGAGAAATGGAAGATATTTTTAGGGAGGAGAATCATTAAAACTTAGTGATGCATTGGATGAGGGTTAGAGGGAGAAAAATGCCCAAGAATGACTTTTCTGAATATAGTACTGGGTGAATGGAAATGCTGTTTACTGATGTTTGGATGGCTGTACGTAGTGCTTGTTTACATGGCATACACGGAAATTTAATCTCATAGACAAGTTTTATACATTAAAATTTAAAAATATTTGAGAATTTGTCAAAGCAAATATGTCAAGTTTCTAGACGATTACATAAACTTATAGGTCACAAAGGAAGTATTGACCTGAAATATATATTTCAGTCAGTGAAATGTATGGATGATATTTAATATCATAAGAATGAAACTGCTCAGTGAATGACAAGTGAGAAATAGCCCAGATCCAGCCCTGAGTAATTCAGATATTTTGAAGCCAGATAGAGGCAAAGAATTGAAAATGATGTAAGGAGGAAGGAATAAAGATTTTGTAAGAGAACGTACTAGAATATGGGCAGGAAAGTCAATAGAAGAGCTTTTCCCTCCTTTATAAGGGAGGATTATCAAACTTTATAATGCTTTTCAAAATTTTTATAAGAAATTACAGTTTTCCATGAACACAAGCAACAAACTGAACAAGAACATCTCTGATGGAATTTTAGAGGTGAAATCGAAACTGAAAGGCTAAAAGTGTGGATGGGATATGGAGAAAGGATGTATAAATGACCTGTGGTTGTTCTGGTTAGCTAGGATGGACAGATCTAAGTTGGAAGCTGGATGGGTGAACAAGTAGGAAATGAAGATAATTCCCTAAAATTAGAATACTGATAGATGTTTGATTGGCACTGGAATCAGCCTATAAGTCATTCACCTGAAGGCTTTCCAAGACAGCATGAGTGAAAAGAATCCACAATGTTTGAGAGGCAGGCATTTACTCATTACAATGGTAGGGAAGAATATAGAGGATATATGCAGGTGGATTTGTGAATTACACCCTGGAAAATCTTGAGTAATTTCATCTAATGTCTGTGAGATTCTTAATGATCAGTGATCAGTATACCTATAAAAGTAGAAATAACATAGTACATACCCAATAAATGTTATGGAATAAATGAATAAAGTATGAGGCAACACTGTTAGCTAAATTGATGAGGAATGAATTTGTTCACAAACAAGGTATTCTCCCTTGTGCCATATGTACTGGTATAAAACTGAAAGTGCCCCGAGATTGGATTGCTTCTAGGGAGGCCAAAAATAGTAAATAATAGGGAAGTGTGCAGTATAATGCTGTCATAGCCCAGGCTTCCTTAGGCTGTTAGGTTGATTTTTAATACCCCATTGCAAAACGTAGATGTTTGTCTGTATTATCCACCACTGAATTCAATTTCAGCAGTGTCTACAAAACTATTTTCACACAGATCTTACTTCTGTTGAATGTGATGCTTTGTCAATGTAGATTTCATTGTACTCCAAAGTAAATACAATTGAAAATACATGTTATACAT
Organism: Geosciurus inauris; assembly: GCA_004024805.1. Taxonomy (NCBI): domain Eukaryota; kingdom Metazoa; phylum Chordata; class Mammalia; order Rodentia; family Sciuridae; genus Geosciurus; species Geosciurus inauris. Next base: position 33,372 of record PVHX01012266.1, on the reverse strand, counting down.
GTTCAAGAAACTTGTGCTACCTTTCCTCAACATCAGCAATGCTAAAAATAAAAAAAAAAAACATGCTTTTTATTATAAGGAGTAATTCAGAAAGGGATAACAACATGGGACTATAATTAATTTCAAAAGACTACTCATTAAAAACTATTAATAACTAAACAACATGTCAAAAAGAAAAAGTAAGGAACAAATAATTGTTTCCTAAGAGAAAGGAAATCAAAATTCGTTGAGGTCCTGCTATGTGCAGGGTACTGTGTAACATGTGTTATACGGATTGCTTCATTGAATCTAATGCATCCTGTACATGTCACAGGTACCCAGCTAATTGTTTCAATTATAGTCAAATGTCTAGCAAAAAAAAAAACCAAAAACCCATTTCTTTTCTACCAGGGATGTCTTAAAGAAGAGGAAGAGGATATAGGAGCAAAACATAAATCAAACATTCTTCTATATAGTAAACTTTTAGTTATTCAGATGAATGAATTCCTATCTCTTACCTAGATCCATCTCCTAAGGTGCTTTTTAAAAATTTTTCCTCATGGGCATGCGATGTAAATTGTTTTGTGTTTTATTTCTTCACTTCTCAACACTGACACCCATTTTTTTTCAACAATTGGAGCTTTATATTTAAAGGTCAAATAATCTCATGATTTGATTTTCATGACATAATTTAAGTGACCTTATCTGTGTTCTAGTTCATAAAGTGTAGCTTATTCTAGCTAGCTGCTGCACTTTGCCTTGTTTCAAGCAGCTAGGGTTCCTAAGGTTTTTATTTTCTTTTTTCCTAATCCAGGCTCTTCTTCCCAAGGTCTATAAAGATAAACTGAAAGTGTTGTGTTCGGGGATACAGATCTGCCAGTCATAGCAGGGACAGAGGTGTCCTGTCTGGTCATCCAGCCATGCATCCTGGGGAGGAAGGCAGAAAGGCAGTCGGCCCAGACATAACGAGTGGTCATGTATGCACTCTCACCGACTCAGTAGCACTAGCACGAGGCTGCTGAGAAAAACCCTGTGCCTTTCTCTCTTTGGCTGCAGCGACCTCTGGACTTCATGTGCATCTCTGAGCTCTGCCTGTACTCAGGAGAATCAATCAAGTGTCAAGGCAGCACTTGAACTAGGCCATTCTTTGCCACCATCTTCCCCCACATGGGTGCATCTATCCAGGTGTCCCAAAGGCATCTAAAAATTTTTACACTAAAAGCTAACTCCCTTTTAAAAGTTATTCTTCCCATGAACCTTCCCATCATAGTAAGTGGCATTTACCACCCATTTTCTTTACTCTTCCTAATTTGCACTGTCTCATTAAATCCCTTGGAAATCCTGTTGACCCAGACTCAAAGTATGTGTTTTAAATCTTTTCATGTTTTTTTTTTATTACTTCTGCTACAATCTCTGTGGAGGCACTATTATCTCTCTCCTAGACTAATTTAGCAACCACCTCATTGGGCTCTATATCCAAACAGCAGCTAGTGTGGCTTGAAAAACATGTAAAATAGATTGTTCTCTACTTGGAATAGTTTTCTTAGTGCATCTGGAATGAAGCCTTCTCTTCATAGTGCTGCTCAAAGCTTCTGTGGCATTTTGCTGATTCTCCCCTATTCTCCAGTCTCATCTGTCACCCTCTTCCCTCTCCTTCATGCTCCAGCATCCAGACTTCTTTCTGATCTTTAAACACATCAGTCATTTTCCTGTTCCAGGTCTATTTTGTTTCTTTTTCCAGAGTATAGAAGAGAACATGATGACCCTCTGAATAAATGAATGAATAAGTACACAAATGGGGAAGTTATGGATAATCCAAAATAGATACGTGAATTTTCCTATCCTGGATTAAAAGCAGTTTTAACCTTATGTAGGCTGCTAACACAGCACAGTAAAGTTTCTCTTTAGATTCTAAGATGTAAAGCTATTTAATAGTATGTGGATAGTAATGAATTGTGCAAAAATGGAGAATAACATTAGGAATATCCTAACAGTCACAGTTAGTGCTGGTGACAGTGGGTCTTTAGAAAGGCAAAGAACTTGCTCTTTTAGAACCACAACATAGAAAGGTGTGTAAAGAGCCAAATTCTAGGGCCAGGTTTGCTATTAAATTTATGTCTGATCTTTTACAAGTTGTTAATCTCTATAAGCCCCAGCATTCTCACATGTAAAATTTCACTAAACTTATAGGCTTGTGATGAAAATTATTTAAAATCATGCTTTAAATCATGACATGGAGAGAACTGTCAAAACAATTATGATGTTTTGATAGTTAGCAATCAAATAATAATTGTTTTACCATAATAAAATACCATAGATTGGGTGTTTTAACCAACAGGCAGTTTAGGAGGCTGGGAGTCTGAATGAAGGTTACTGAATGGTTGGTATCTGGGGGCTTATATGTGGCCACCATCATGCTGCAGGTGGCCATCATTGTGCTGTGTTCTGTGACCTCTTCTTTGTGGAGAGAAAGAGAGAGGGAAAACAAACAAACAAACAAAAACCAGCCAGGAATGAATCCTATCATATCAGGGCCCTTCCCTTATGATCTCATTTAACTTTAATTATATTTTCTATAGGTCTCATCTCCAAATACAGTCATATTGGCAGACGTAGCTTCAACACATGAATATGTGTGTGTGGGTGGGGGTGGGGGGCAGTACAAATCAATCCTTAGCAAAATAAATGTAAGATAGTATATCTCAAATGCTCCTTTATGAATGTGTTTAGTTCTATTATTTTCTAGATTTTCTCTTCAACGTAATGATTACCTATTGAGATTTACCAGAAAGTAATGTTTTCCTTTTGATATTAATTTTAATTTTTATATTAATACACCATGACTTATTATTTGGCTGCAGAGATTGGGAAAAGCACATGATATACAACTTATTTAGGGAACTTCAGAGAATTTTTTTCCTGATATTTTATGGTGTAAGGTTTTATTAACTTAGCTCTATTTAGTATTGAGGCATTTTAAGTGGACCATCAAATGGATCAGTGGCTCATGTTTTTTATATCTATTTTAGATATCTCTCTACATGCATACATTGTGCACAGATCATATCCAGCCACCCTTCTCCCACCCTGCCTCCCCTTGCCCTGGCATTCTTTTGGTGCATGTTTAAGTACACATTCTTCATAAAATGATTATAAGCAAACCTTGAAGTCTTCATTGCACAATAGTATACTGCTGTGTCAAGAGCATTTAAAAAAAACATTTCACTCTTACTTGTGCTTTGAGCATTGTTTGCTTTGCATCTTGTTCCAGCATTATGGAGTTAGGCTTACAATGGATTCATCTGTATTTAGCATGTACAGACTATTATCTGGTCATGTTTTCACTCAACAATACAACAACTTTTCCCATAATATTTACATTGAGTTGGATGCTACAAGTAATCTACAGATGATTTAAAGTATATGGTAAGATGTCCATAGTAATATGCAGAGTAATCTACAGATGATTTAAAGTACATGGTAAGATGTCCATAGTAATATGCAGATAGTATGTCATTTTATTTTCAGGGCTTGAGTATCTGCTGATTTTGGTATTTGCAAGAGACCTTGGAGCCAATCCCTTGCTGATACTGATCGAAGGCTTTATGTATAAAGAGATACATAGATGATAATCTAGAGATCATTTAAAATATATGGGAGGATTTGTGATTATATGCAAATACACTACAGTATTTTATATAAGGGACTCTAACAGCCACTGATTTTCATATTTGGAGGTCCTGGAGCCAGTTGCTTGTGGATTCTGAGGGACATTTTATATACATATATACATATTTATTCATTATCAGGCATTCCTTTCTTATAAGGGAGACAGAGTTTAGAATTTCAGTTCCACCCAACAAATGGGCTCAGTAAAAACCTTAGGTTTTCCCAGGTCTATGCCTTAGAATACTACTATGCCCAAGATTAAAATATTAACCTTAAAATTAAGAGTAAAACTAAAATTGATTTACTTTAACAAAGTATGGAACAAAACCTACTATGGAGATGATCCATAATAATTTAACTGCCTTCTAAGAGAAAGATCAGAAATTTTCTGATGAAGATAATATTATCCAGAGTCTTAATATCATATCCCACAAAATTCAGAATATAACCAAAATTTATGACACATGGAAAGTAATATAAAAATGTGATCTATATTCTGGAAAATAAATGGATTCATAAGTTTTACAGTTAGTAGAGAAGGCCTTTAAATAACTATGATAAAAATGTTAAAGCATCTATAGAGAAAGATGGTTATAGTGAGTTCACAGGTAGGGAACTTCAGCAGAGATATTAAAACATGTTTTTTAAAAAAAGAGAAGCAAACTAACCTAAAACAGTGTTTGCAATCAATGCAAAACATTAGATCTTTTATTCAATTCAATTCAGCTAAATACTTGATAATAAGCACTTGATAATACTTGGTTCATTTTGTCAGTGTCTCATACCTGTTTTAAAGACTATAACCCTAGAATAGACATTTCTTTTGTTTTTATTACTACCAAAAAAATAATTCTTTAAACCTCTAAATTAGAAAAATTATTTGTGTTGAATTCCCATTAACTGCAGCTATTTCTGATCAGATTCCATACTTGCTGGCAACTCAAACAGCATGAGAATTGGTGTATGCTTCCTTATCAAGAATAAAAACCAGATTTTTAAAGCCAAAATGAATCATTATCTTTTAATACATATTTGAGTCATAAACAATGGAGGATCATGATTTATTTGAGTCACAGCTTAAGATAAATAAGCAAGTAAACATAGCAAATTTTGATTCATTTTGAAATATCTTATCTGCATATAAAGTGTAAGATTTCATTTGTAATAATTATTTTGGGGTAACACCTCATTAAAATAGAGGAATAAACTTAACAACTATCTTTACTTTGAAGGAAACTGTGTTTAATCACAATCTTTCAGTAAAGAAAAAAATTCTCAAGACCCCCATGATGCTTCTAGGTTGAGAAAATAGAAATCAAGAGGTGAAAACATACAACATTCTGAAAATTCTGTGTCTATGAATTTAGAAGAATCAAAAGTCCACCTGTGAATTATGCTAGGCATTGCATGATTTGTTATATATCTGAGTGTGAATAAGTCAAGGACCCCATCCTGTAGCTGTGTAAAGTTTGTTGGAAGGGATAGTGAAGCAAGTAGATGTTACTTATATAATCTAATTCACATATGAAGTTTGCTGTGTGGCATGATAAAGTCACTTGGGGAATCACTGAACATAGATTGGGGGCAGGGAAATCAAAAAGTTGCTAAAAGACAAATGAGGAATGTTTAGGTACAAGAAGCAGTGAAAAAAAAGTGAAAGAAGGAATAAGGGTATCCTGGTTACAGAATATAGTTGAGCAAACCTAATGCCTCTTTCTGTACTGTGAATTATTTCACTGACTGGGATGTAACTTGTAAAATAAGGTATGTTGGTGAAGAAGCTGGAGTGAGATGCTGGTGAGAAAAGAGAGGGCCGGTATGGGTTTAACTGGCTGGAGAAGCCATTGAAGAATTTTTGGAATGTTTTGATAAATTCACATTTTAGAGAGATCACTTTGAAGGCAATGTAGAATAAATTTCATTTGAGTATGATATCATGGAGGTAGAAGGCTTTTTGGTAGATATACATATTAACTCACACAAGGAATTATGTAGCTATAAATAAGAATTGAGTAAAGGCTTATAGAATGAGGGGAATTTTGCACTTCTAGAGCTAATTTGAAGGAATTTGTCATTTATTGGATATCCATTGAGGAAAGGGAAAAGTTATTGATTTTGTCTACATATTTTTCAGACTGGAACAATTTATGGATATTAGCAACATTCTATAAAATGGGAAGGAGTATTTCAGACACAAAGATGATTATTTAGCTTTACACTTCTCGAGTTGGAATTGATCAAAGGGCATCTGTTGCTTCTAGCTGGACAAGGATCAATGTAGCCAATATATTTAGCAACAAAGAAGTTGAAGTTGACTTTGGCAAGGGTTGTTTCAGTGGCACAGTGGGTTTGAAGCCATAAAAAATTAATCATAGAAGCGGAAAAAGCAAGTGTAAACGACACAAGATAGAAGTGACGTGAACATGCTTACACTTTGAGGGGGACAGCGAAGTGGAAAAGGTCAGGGATCAGAAGAGAAATAGTTTAATGGAAGATTACCCTTGAGAAGGAATATCCAAGGATCCAGAACACATGTAATGTGTGTATGAAGAAGATGAAAAGAGAGAGACCAGAGGGAAAGGGCAGAAACTTGATGAGACGTTCAGAGCTTATGTGGCAATTTGTGGCTAACTGAATGAACCCTAAAGCCCCAGACTGAAATGAATCCGAATCTAATCCTAGAAATTTTTCAGGTACTGCAGAAGATATCCCATTCTGTGGGGTTGTGAAGTTCAATAGCAAGATGTAATGAGGCCCAGAAGATACCATGTCAAGGTGGCTGGAAGAGGGCATTCATTCACCCAGTCTAAGGGACCATATATCCAAAAACCAAATGAAATGCAGGTTGAAGTTCTACTCTAAGTGAGTACAAGGGCAAAATTAAAGATAGGAATGCTGTATGAGGTCATTTGCCAGATTTACCAGCCTTCAAATTGTAGCATACCTACAATTCTCATGGAAAAAGGATTCAAAATTAATATATTAATCCTTTCTTCTTACATTTAACATTTGCATAAATGAAACTATACATTTTCCCGCTTAAGTGATATAACCTGGTACTTTATTTGAATGAAAAAATGTCTGCACAGCTACATGTTTCAGAGAAGTTAAAATCTGATCCATGCTGTTAAGTCACACAGACTGTGCTTTCTTAAAAAAAAAAAAAAAAAAAAAAAGAGAAAGAAACAAATTCATGCACGAGAAAATGACTTCTTTTCTTATTTTATGGTATCATTTCTTTTGGTTTATAATCAAAATACATGATAGAATAGCTACTTTGTGCCATATATATTAAAAATTTGATGAAATTAACTATAGGAAAATGTTTGTGAACTCTGTTTCCCATTTTAAGACTATGGTGCTTGAGGAAAGTGTGGACAAAATTCTTCAGTTTTGAATCATTTCTTAATGGGAAATTTTAGAAAGAAAAGAGAATTGAGTTGCAAAAAAGAAGTTGAGTTGCAAGATATAGGGGTTGTCATTCATTGTATTACAGGTGATCTGAAATAAATGTAAGTCGAATTATTTATCATCTCACACCACTGGATATAGAGGTTTCTGTGCAAAGAATATCTGGTTTGGTGATGAATTATTCTAGGAGATGCCTCATGAAATCTTATGGCTAGAAGGTATGGGGATATTGGAGAACTGAGTGTATTCTCAATCAAGCAAGCAAAACAGTGACTTCTAGTTGTCCATGAAAACTTGTTTTAAAATAAAAAACACTTTGTCTTCTCAAAAGTGGATAAGTGGTATTATGAATACCACTCACTAGCTTTTAATTTCTGTTTATATGCAGGAACTTATTTCATACTAGATCTCCTATCTTTTACTCAGCATGCTTAACATTTGAAGGAACTGTTGTTTATTCTATAATATTCAAGTTCTTATTTCTAGTAGATATGCAACTACTATTCAATGTCATTTTCAGTTCTTTTGAGGTGCTTTTTTTCTTTGCAGATTTGCTCTGTGATACAGGTGTGTGTTCCTTTAGGGTCTCAGTGAAAATCATTTTTCCTCATCTGGTCTCAGATGGTTGCAGCTAAAGGCTTTAGAAATTCCTATCACAGAGATTTATGTAATGCTGCCACTTCTTGGAGAATGATGAAATAATGAGTCAGAAGTAATTCGAGAATAATACCTGGGAATCAAAAAGTATGAAGTAATTATAACATTTTATTCCACCAATTCTAAACATTTCTAAATAAAAACCAATTAAAGACAGGCTTGGGAGGCATACAAATGATTTGAACGAGTCATTAATTTGGAAATACCCTGGGTAAAGCATATAGATATACAGAAAATTATAGCCCTTTAGACATTTAATATCTGAGCAAAGTTGTAGAGGAAAATCTCCCTGAAATCTTTGCAAAAAAAAAAAAAAAAAAAAAAAGAGCAGGAAGACGGAAAACATCTGAAAAGACATGGAGTAAATTGTATTAATATAAATAAAGCATCTCTACAACATGGTGTGGCTGAAAATATGTAATTTTTATAATTCTAATCCCTTTTTAACTTGAAGGAGAGTAAAATTGGGCATATGGAGGGTATTTTGTTTGCTGAGCAGAGTCACGAATGTAGATAAGGATTTGCAAGATTTGAATTATTTGAATCACAGGAATAGTGCTGTGGTTCTAACTGTCATACTAAATTTATATTCAAAAGATGCAAGAATGGACTTTCTGGAGCAGAGAAATGGATCAAGGAGGGGAAAGTAGAAATGGAGAAGAAAACGGAGAAAGAGATTGAGAGGGAGAGAGATACGCATTGTCTAGGAGCTGACTTGAAAGAATGCTGAAAGGAATTCTATGCTTTGAGAAGAAAATTCTCCTTTTGGAGTAACCCACCAAATTCCTGGTAAAATGTACATTTTTCATTCAGGACATATGAAAATTAAAAACTATGATATAAACTGGGCTTGTGGCGCACGCCTGTAATCCCAGTGGCTCTGGAGGCTGAGGCGGGAGGATCATGAGTTAAAAGCCAGCCTTAGCAAAAGTGAGGTGCTGATTAACTCAGTGAGACCCTGTCTCTAAATAAAACACAAAATAGGGCTGGGGATGTGGTTCAGTGGTCTAGTACCCCTGAGTTCAATACCTGGTAGCCTCCCCCGCAAAAAAAATCCCAAACCACGTTATACATGAAGTTAATTTAGTAATAACAGATAAAAACAGCAGATTGCTGTTTCATGTGGTAAAAACAAAGAGGTAAGAGTCACTTATAGAGTGCTGTGGAGGGAGGGAGGTGTCTCATCAGGCACTTTAAAGCATTGTCCCTGTTACAAAGATCACATAAAGGTGGGAAGGTAAAATGATTTCAAAAGGAACTACTTCCTCTAAGGCTGGGATGACGAAAGAGCAAAGGAGTGGGAGGAAGAGGAAGCAAATTGCCAAAAAGGCACAGGAAAAGGGAGGGAGATGCCCAAGCCAAAGAAGCAGAAGAAGCGTTTCCTTGATTTTCTCTCAGCTAAAGAACGAAATTGTCAATATAAGCTGGGGAAGATTTCTGTGTAGCTGCCCTTTATTCAGTAACTCTCACTTTCATAGAAACTTGTCTTCATAACACAGCAAAATTTCTACTTGGTGCTAGGACACTATAAGAATTTATGAGGTGACCTGGATCAAAGGGATCAATAACTAAAGATTTTAAATAACCTCTTGGTTATGGACCGAGTTGTCCCCACAAAACTCCAAAACCAAAACAAAAACAATACAAAAAAACAACATGTTAAAGTCCCAGCCTCCAGTACCTCAGACTGTGACTGAATTTGGAGACGGAGCATTGGGTAGAATTTAAGAAAGACTCAGGTCATAGGGTTGAACTCTAATCCAATATGACTGGTGCCCTTATAAGAAGAGATGAGGGCACAGACCATGTGAATATACCAGAGGAAGACAGATATCTATAAGCCAGGAAGGGAGGATTCAGAAGCAATCAATCCTGCTGACACCTTGATCTTGGACTTCTAGCTTCTAGAACTGCAAGAATAAATTTCTGTTGTTTAAGCCACCTAGTCTGCGGTACTTTGTTATAGCAGCTCTAACAAATGGATACACTCTTTTTTTCTGCCTCCCCTCACCCCCATGGTCTCACTCATATTCTAAATTATTTGGGGCAGATGACATGAAATATAACTGATATTCATATTGATAATTAACCTATGTTGATCCATGGTGAGTCACATGTACCTACATATTTAATTGACATAGCTGCTTCTGTGATTGGGCTGGCCAATTTAATTTGATATCTTTCACCAATTACCTCCAGTAAAGACAGTGTTGACATATGTCATCCATGTACCCTGTTAACCAAAGGGACATGAAGAAAAAGAAAAGCCTGGTTTTCATGTATTCTTTGGTTTTGAGGGAAAGAATTTTGTGTTTGGGAAAAACAGTTTTAGCTGGTGTTACCAGCTGAGGGTCTGAGGCAGGGTAAGAGACTTGTGGAAATATTTGCTAGGCAATAAAAAATGCCATGGAGGTTTGCGGTCTGTAAGGCTAACACAGTATAAACCCCTCGATACCCATCATTCTCTTAAGTGAACCACTGTATTAATTATTTCACTTGGCTAGGAAATTTATATTTGATGTTGACAAATACAGTCCTGAAAAACACTGAAATGCATTTTCCTACTATGAAAGAAAGTAGTATAGTTTAATGTTAAGGGAATTTGGAATTTTATAGTGGGTAATAAGTGCATGATATAAATTCTTTACTAATGAGAAGTTTTGGTTTACTAGGATATTATCTCAAAAATCTAAATAATGTGGAAATTCCTATGTACTAGTTTAGTTGTAGTAGGGCTAAGAAAACTTCAATTCAAATATTTAGAGAAACATGGAATATTTTCAAGAACAATTTAATTCATTCAGCAATAAGTAGACATCACTTTTAGTCTTGAGGATAGTAACACATTCCTGAGGACATTCACTTTTTTCTGAAAATTTAGGCTACAATCTTGTGTGTGCCTCAGCCAGAGCAGTCTCAACTAAGAACAGAGTAACAGGTTGAATATAAGAAGATTAAATTTCAGAATTGTCTCCTTCTTTTAATAATTTTGACTCTGAGCAAGTCACATCACATAACTGCGCACTTTCTCATGTGTAAGAAAAGAAAGTGGCTGATTCACAAAACCCTTTCACCCATCCATCCCTCTGTTAGGCACTATGCTATTCACTGAGTATATACAATAGTGGGTAAAGAAGAGCGGTTGCTTAGCATTTTACTATAGATTCGACAACCTGTGATAAAATGACCCATCATTTGTGTGTATGTGTGTGTGCTTTTGATTTGCATTTTATTTCTTTTCTATTACAGTTTTACAGTTATATACAGTAGTTCAGCTCATCCCAGCAAACTCATACATGCATGGAAATCTATTTCAATTCATAACCCAGGTTTTCCCTCCTGTCCCCTACTTCTTCCTCTACTCTATTGGACTTCCTTTCACTCTCTGTAAATTTGTATTTTATTAGTCCTTATCTTATGTTACCCTTCCCTCCTCTTGCCTTTATTTTACTTTAGCTTCTTCATATGAGAGAAAACTTTTGACCTTTGAGTCAATGCCTCCTTTTTAAGGAACATAGCCACGTCTCAATCTAATTTTAATATACCTTCTTCTTTCCTCCTTTCTAAGTCACTCTTATAGCCTGAACTCATTTTTGAATGGATTTTAATTGTAGACTGAAGAACTGTAAATGGTTATTAAATTATCATTGTTGGCAAAGTGAATTATTTCAAGTATTCACCAATAGCCTAGTTAAGATTATCTAAGTGTGCCTTAAAAACTACTCAAGGAAGGAAAAATAAGAGAAAATGGATAACATTTAGGGACGAACATTACTCTTAAGAGAGAGAAGGGACGATAATGTTACTGGACATTTACCTTGTCAGAAAAGATAGAAAATATTGAAACAAACTGACAAAATCTTGTTGCCCTAAAAGCTACACTGACAGCTGGATGAGAGCTCATGAAGATAATATGTTGAAGAGCAAAGACCAATCTATTTTCAGATAAGAGAACCTATACAGAAAACAGAAGATCATTTTAGCATTAAAAATAAAACCTAACAGTGGCCTGTAAATGCAACCAAAATTATTCATAGATAATTAAAGGAGGTAAGATATAACATTAGTTACATGGAAGCAGAATTAGAGGGAGTAAGTATTTAGGAGGAATTTGTTTTCTTATAATTTACATATTGAGTACATGTTATAGAAAAGGCTAAAAGTTTGTATTGAGTATTGGATATTATTTTTCTCACTCTTTGTTTGCCTTTTCTCCTCTTTCACTGACATTCCTTATAATGCACTTGAACAGTATAAAGGGATATCGAAAGACAATAGATTATTTCCTTCAAATTAGCATTAAACTGGGTTCCAAACCAGATTCTTCCACTTAATTGACACAATAATTTCAAGTAGGTTAAACACTCTAAGCCTTGACTGTATTATCAGTTGACTAATTATAATATGATCTTACAGTATTATTAAGGCAACAAAAACAGATAATATATGTGATTAACAGTGCTTAGGTATGTGGTCCTCTCATAACTGAAAGTACTAAAGAAGGAAACATTGAACATCTGAAGGCAAATGTATCCAGATTTTATAACTCAAATGGCTCAATGTATAAAGTAATAGAGGTCCACAGGGTAGGCTATTTACCATGAATTTAAATGAGATGATTTCTATTGTTACTTGAGTCATTTAAAAACTAGCCAGATGGTTTCTTGATCTCTTTGTCTTAGAGATCAATGCCTCTATAAGTTAGAAGCTTTTGCTCTGTTTTGTGGCCACATATTACCCCAACATCAGTTAGCTCTCTTTCAGTCTTTTGAAACAAAAGCCAGAGGAAAATATATAAACTTGAGTCAGCAGCAATCAATCACCATCACCATGCTGAATAAAATAGGCACAAATATATCTCCTGCTGGCATACGAGCAGAAGCTAAAAGATTACACACTATTATTAATACAAGTCATATAATTATGATGTAAAATTGGATAAGAATAGATAAAGGCAGGTGGAATCAACATGCTTATTTTGGAGGGCACAAAAATAGCTGTATGACATATCAGTTATTAACTCATCTTTTTCAAAGGATGTTTTATGAACTTGTTCTACCTGCTAACCTGTAGTCACGAGGAATAATGCTATCAATGGATTTTCTGAATTAGTTGAAAACTTTTACTAAATTGGAAATAAAAGTAATGAAATAAATGTAAATAGAAGCCAATAGTCTGGCAAAATGTCCCCCACTCCCCATCTGGTGCTTTGACTTGGGAACCAAGAGGTCAGGAGAGTGGAGATTGACAGGAAGCAACAATAGTAGGGGAACTAGTGCTCATGATATCTAGTGGAATTATTATGCTGTTCAGAGGGCATGATAAAATGTTCTTCTTACAAACACTTCCGATCAGAGTACACAGTGGGTTTATATAAACCTGTGCTCCTAGGTCACCATTAGTTACCGTCTTCATCAACATGAGCTGGAACATACCTCCAGCTTCATATGCACGTTTCTACCTTGCTGGATTACCCTAGAGTAAATTCATCTTCTCCATTCCCCAAATTGCTGGATTTTCTTGCAGACTCTATTTTCTATTGAAAGTGCCCTTATTTTTTTTAGCAATTGAATCTTGAAATAGGTTTTATTTCATTTTCCCCTCAGTCTCCACATCAAAACAGTCATCAAACTCTGCTATTTTCAGTCTTTCACATTGATGCTTATGTAAAATCACCATGCACAATGTCTGGTATGCATTAGGTGTTGAGTAAATATTTGATGAATTTCAATCACTCCTTGATATTTATAGTTGGAAGAGAACTTAGAGGTAGTTCTGTTTTCTCATTGTACAAATGAGTTCATGAATCTGGAGAAAAGAGATAATTCTACAAAGATAAAGCTGAGTTACAGTACTAAGTCTAGCACTCAGACATCCTAAATCCCAGTTTCTCACCTTTGTATCACACTTTTCGCCTCCTTTGTTTTGTATTGCCATCACTCTCCTTCCCAGCAGTCCCTCCCCCTCCCTGTATTGCTCCCTCTTTCTCTTTCTCTCTGCCCTATATAATTTACAAAGCCAAATTTTCTATAAAAATAAGAAATAGTTATATTTATACCTGTCTATTGAGATTTAACAAAGACAATGTAATTATTGTGAAGTAGTTTTAGTTGCAGTAAAACCATTATTTAATATCAGTATGTTTTAAGAGGTTATATTATCTAAAGAGAATTCACTAAAGAGGTTTGTTTATTGTTTTTATTTGGTATGCATTGAATAGGAGCTTTATAATGTTAAAGAAACTCAACTGAACTAAAAACAAAGAGAAAAATATATATACACACATGTATATATTAAATCATATATACATATGATTATACATATGATAAATACATGATATATACATATGATATATACATATACATATGATATATATACATATAAATCATATATATAAATCAACATATACATAGAGTATATATATTGATCTGATTTAAAATTTCAACAATTGAAAGAACTTCACATTAGTGCATCTCACTTTGATGCTGTCCCAGCCTACTGATGAGGATTTTTTCCTAAAAATTAATTTTTAAGTTGGTTGCTGATACTTAAATAAATTTTTGATTAGTAGTACTGGAAAAAAATTCCCTGGATATGGTGTATATATTTTGATGCAATGGTACTTAAATAAACAAAGACACAAGTCAAAAATCATTTATTTTTCTTCCTTGAGCAAAAAACAACAGAAAAGATCTGTATAATACAAAAATCAAAAACTCATTGTTTATAATCAGATTTTCTGGGTTCAAATCTTAACTATTACTGAAAGACTGGGCAATTTACTTAACCTATCTAATTACTATTTCATATCTGCAAAATGAAAATAATACAGTGTCTTCCTGATGTGGTTGTCAAGATTTAATTGTCTAATCTATTTTTTACATCTTTTTTGCAGTGTTGGATATTGAATTTGGGACTTTGTGCATGCTAGGCAATCACTCTACCATTTAGCTATACCCTCAGTTCTGGCTAATCAATTTAAACCTCTTAATTTAAGTGTAAATATGGCACATAATAAGTACCAATAAATGCAAGAGCTTTCACAAGTATTATTCTTTTTTTTTGGTACCAGGGATTGAACTCAGGGGTACTTGGCCACTGAGCCACATTCCCAGTCTTATTTTGTGTTTTATGTAGAGACAGGGTCTCACTGAGTTGCTTAGCGCTTTGCCGTTCCTGAAGCTGGCTTTGAACTCATGATTCTCCTGTCTCAGCCTCCCTAAGTGCTGGGATTACAGGAGTGTGCCACTGTACTCAGCTGTATTATTATTTTTATTAGTGATCATAATTGGGGTTTCTTTGGTCTTATAAACAGACTAAAATACAGATTGAATTCACATATTATGAGCATTAGTAAGCATACACTTTGACACATATATTAGTTAAGTTCTGTCTATGGATATCCAGTTTTGTGAAAAATCACTTACTGAAGAGACTCTTCCTATTATCTGTTCTCAGTGTCAATGTGAGAAATCAGTTTTTTGTACATGTGTGGTCTGTGCATCTGCTTTCATCACAATACCATGTGATGTGGCTGTGTCAGTATAGTATACTAAAATCTATAGGCATTCTAATGAATTCTTATTTAATCAGATATTAATGTCTGGGCATGATTTCTCATCTAATTTTAGGCTCTTCATATGGAAAAAGGCACAAAATGGCACAAGAAAAGGGAAATATCAACGTGGAATTAGTGTCTGCTGTGTAGAAGGCACAATGCTAAGTATTAGAACCATATATTTTCCATCCCAAAATTAAAATTATTAAATTTTTAAATTAAAAAATTATAAATTTAGTTTAAAATTTAATCATGTAATTGTTCTTCAAACCTCTATGATTTTGAGAACGTAAGATATAAGAAAGCTAGAGAGATGTGTTTAAAACCACACTTAAGTAAGGCAATAACTGGAACACAAATCTTCGACGCCTTTGGAGTCCACCATGTTATTGAAGCACATAAAGCATGCACAACCTATCATGATCATGGCACTGTGCTCTTGGCTTTCCTAGTTCCTGAATTAGATACATAATATCTGTCCCTGTAGATTTAGTTATGTCGTGATCACAGAACTGGTATTCTTGTTATGGATCAGACTTGAACTTGGCACTTCTGAGGGCAGAGCTCTGTGGCATGCCAACAGTCCTTCCCCTGGATGTTGATGTGCTTCACTAACACAGATGGAGTCTCTGCATTCAAACAGTACCACACAACTTGCAGGATTCACAAAGGATATCACAAGACTGAAAAGCATTTTCTCCTAAATTCAGACAAAATTTGTGTGTGGTATTTCCACAATAAGAATTTTTAATAAATAATTTTTGATGAATGAATTGAGCTTGATCAAACTCTTCTGAATGTTGTTTCTACCTTCTGTCCTATACAGCTACCATTTATTCTTTTTAATATAGTTTAATTTAATAATTATGATCATTGAAGCACTAACTGTTTTATGTCTAATTCATGTATCTCTTACATACTATAATTTATATTCTTCCCATCTTGCTAATCTCTGGCCTTCTAGCATTTATGTTCTAGATAGTTACTCCAAGTTGCCATCAGGGATTCATATGACACATCCACACATATATTTTGGGATGTATTTTGTCATTGCCAAGAATCTTAAGTTAAATCATTTATAGGAGAATGCCACTACATTTTTTTCCCACTCAAATTGGAAGGAGATTGTCTCTATTTATGAAAAAATCTTGTGGGAAATATGGATGACAAATGTGTTTCCAAACTGAGTAACTTCAGATTCAATCTGCATGGATTTAGTTAGTTATAGATAAGAAACTAAGTATTATAATAATATTACTAATGACATTGAGAAAATACATATGGTTTTCCTACACAGAACCACTTAAGGAAACAATGATATTAGCAAGACTGAAAACAAATTTTAAAGTATACTTGATGTCTTTACCAAAACATCCTAATTATAAGATCAGTAAGTACCTGCATTCATTTCCTTCTCACCTTGCATTTGGTTTTAGGAAAGTGATTTTAGGAAAAGAGTTATGAAATTTTAGATTCTTTTTAGATCTGTCATTCTAGATGCTATGCATGATATCTAACCCTGAAACACAAAAATGTGTTTTAAATTTGCTTGTGAATTTAAATTTGCTAGATATTTAAAATCTCACTTTGCATATGCCAAGAAATAATGTTTCAATTTTTGTTGTGTAATTATTATGACTTTACATAGATAGTTTTAATAATTTTAACACATGGGATTTTAGTTGAGGTTTTAATAGGTAGCCAAAATCTGTGACTATATCTATAATAAGTAGAATAAAGTAGATGAGGATCAGTATATTTTTTTAGTTAGTATATTATTCTCATTCCAGAATCTCATAATTAATAAAACATGCTCAGCAAACAGCATATCAGAAAAACAGTCTCTTTTAAGAGTTCATACAAATGTAGTAACTTCAATTTCCAAATTAAATATTATAGCAAGGTACTGAATAGTTCACATTTCCTGAAGGAGAGCTTTGACAAGATTCTTAACCAACTACCACTGAAGAAACAGAATAAACCTTAGTTCAGTCTTTGAGAATTGTATGACCTTAATTGATATTTTATATTTTGCATCTAGCCAAATATACTTTTATTTAAAGTTCAGGGAATCTTAATTGAACTATTTTGCTACAATAAAGAGACATTATTTTAAGACATTTAAGTAGACAACATATTTAAAGCTAATGGGTACAGAACACATATGATTTTAAAACAGGATATGTACTGTAAATTAAAGATACCCTTGGTTGTGTTATGAGGTATACAAAATGCTTTGAAATTATAAAGTACATCACATAAAAGTTTCTTAATGAATTTTTATCATTTCTTTTCCTCCTGTGAAAGACCAGTTCTATAGATGTTATTGAATTGTTGGAACACTTCTACAGATTGCTTCCTGGATCTTATTAAGGTCCTTGGAAACACAAAGGTTAAAAACTGGTTTTCAGGCTCAACACTACAGTTTTAATGATAAAGTATTTATGGAGGTATGTTGACATATTACTCAAAATTAATAGTCTTTTTACCCAGTGCTTACTATAAGCAGTTGTATTATTCTCAAAATATATAATCTTAGGCATGGTATATGTAAAAATTGAGGGGTGGTTTTATTTATTCTTGTACATGTATGTTTGGCAATCAATATCTACCAATTTTTATTTTTAAGAGGATGAGTCATAATTGTTTATGGAGTTTTTTTCCCCCAACAGTCATGTTCAATTTGCACTACCGTAGCTAAGACTTTTGTTTGTATTTTCTCTCTCAAGTCCAGTCTGTGTTCTCAAGGATGTGGTCTCTGGTAGACAGCCTATGATTAAATTGTAGGTCAAGGTAAGACTTATATCTATTTTGTGACCACATAAAAATGTGAAAATATTATTAGTAGTAATATTTGTAATTCAAATCATGCAAGAACAATATTAGGATTTTATATGTGTACAATTATTATGTGTCAGTTAAAAATAAAATACAGTAGCAATTTATTAAAAAGAATAAATTAAGAAGAGAGCTAACTGTATTTTGAAATTTTAAAATTTAGAGCAAAATCAGTATTACTATCCATATACTAATGGCCATACCATGAATGAGTGTGCAAGAAATCCAAAGACAAGGGTATTTTTTATAAGTCCCTGGCTTGAATTTAACTTCACATTATTTCAGCTCAGAACACAATCTGAGAGGGAAATAAATTGACCAGAACTTTTAAGCCTACTTCTTTTCTGAAATGTTCTAGAAGACTCACACTCCCAGTTTGAGTTGGTATTTTTACTTTGAAACTGTAGGGTGATGAAATCAAAAGGGAATATTTAGCTTCACTTTCCCTGGCTATACAGGGGCAAAGTAAAAAATACTTCCTCTTAGTTTTGTTTCATCTGGCATCCTAAATTCAAAATAAAGAACTGAGATTAAGTTTTCATTTCTTCCTAGAAACATACTACATGTATGTGGGGAAAAAATTCCTGATAATCTATAATTATGGGCTTATTTTAATTTATGTAGAAATGAACAGGGAAAAAGGCAGAACAAAAAAGATCTATACCAATACCAGTAAGAAACAAAAGGTAAGTAGGCAATACAAAGATGGAAATTATTCTGAAATATATAAAACATCACATCAATTATTTAATGTGTTGATACTCAAAACATAGTTATAAAAAATTATCCTAAGAAAAAAGTGTCTTGTAATATGAGCAAAATATTAAAAAATAAGGGTTGAAATTGCAAACTTCAGATAAGAAGAGCTGATCTGAAGAAACTTAAGAAACTTATCTGAAGAAAGATAAGGAGAGCTTATTATTGGAGTTCTGCTTTTGGTAATACTGTTTAGATGTTAAAGGCATAATCTGGTGGTTTGTGCACATAATTTTTAAGGTTAGTTTATTGAAAGAAAAATAAAATTATGTACATAGTTCATATACATATGTATGTAGCATTAGCCTTATCTAGAATTATTTGTCAATATCAAAGAAAAAACATGGTATTAAAATGGAATCCTTTTGCTGCATTATATTTTTTAAACCTGAGTGATCATTGTTAAGTATGTTATGTATGTCATTAATTAGTTTTAAGATTGTTGAGAGATTTTTAAAGGAAATTCCCATGTGGTTGTTAGCAGATTTTACATAAATAAAATAATCATAAATGGAACAAATAACAATGACTGACATGCTCATTTGTAGAGAGCCATTGGTGGGCTGTGTGTGGATCACCGTGCATCATAGTCATTTGAATAGGAGAATCTGGTGTCTAGGAATGCCATTTAATATTTTGTCTGGTTGACTGCTCAAACTTCTGGAGCCCTATTCAATCTCTGTCAAAAGTCCCACATAGCACTGGAGATGAGCTGACCCGCTGTAGCCACACAGCCCCTCTGAGATGGGTGTGACCTGCCAAGATGCCAATCAACCTGCTGACTGCAAGACACCAAGAAGCAAGACTCCACCCTTGAAACCTTATCCCTGACTTTTATGTACCCCTTTAAATAAACCATGGGAGCCATTTTGTATTGTCTTGCCCAGCTCCTGCATGGGCTAGGATCTATCAGGGGCTCCATCCTTTTGAATTATAATTTTGTCTTTGTCTTTTGTTCTTTACTAATTATTCTAGACTTTAGTTTCTCAGGTGGCTTATCTCCTTCTGAGTAGGAAGAACCCCCTCAAAGAGACTGGCCTTCTCCCCTTACTCATTTATCTTTGAAATAAACCTCTTCAGTGTGCATTAGGCACACATTAATTGGAGAGAAGATGATGGAATAAAATACTTTTTAATTTCACAATTTATTTTAAAGTCTCATTCATTGAGTCACATAATGATAAGTGGAAAAAATCTTTCAAAAAAATTCTGGTGAAACATCAGTTCTGTTTAGTTTTAGAGGTTTTCTTATTAACTATGAAATAGTAAGAAATAGGATATTTTTATATCAATTAATGAATTGTAGAAGAGCAATAATATAGTTCTCATTCCTTAATCAGATATACATGATGACTGGATCAGGGGAAAGAAAAAAGGAGAGAAGAGGAGAGGAGAGGAGAGACTGAAGGAGAGAGAGGGAGAAGGAGAAGGTGAGAGAGAGAGAAAGAGAGAGAGAGTGCATGTGCAAGACAGAGTCAGGATAGACACCAAGGAATTGTAGCACTTTCTGAGAGAGATGTCATTCCTGAAGATTATAGAATACATCACAGGCACTCTGTTCAATCAAGGTTGATAGCTAGAGTTGCCTAAATAAAATCAGCTGGGATTCCATTTAAAGTGAAATTTTGGCAATTTCAGGTGGAGTAAATGAGAATACTCTGCAAAAGGTGATTTAAAACAAAAAGTCCTGTAAGGAAGTATCTCTTGCTCTACTAGGCACTAATATTCTGTTATTGTACATGGACAGTGGCTTACAGAATGACAACCTAAAAACAGAATATAAAAGAAAAAAATTATAAAACAAAGGAAAGAAGACTTTTTTTTTTTGGCACCAGGGATTAAACTCAGGGGAACTCGACCACTGAGCCACATCCCCAGCCCTATTTTGTGTTTTATATAGAGACTGGGTCTCACTGAGTTGCTTAGCGCCTCGCTGTTGCTGAGGCTGGCTTTGAACTTGTGATTCTCCTGTCTCAGTCTCCCAAAGTGCTGGGGTCAGAGGCGTGTGCCACTGTGCCAGATTTTTTTTTTTTGTACCAGGCATTGAACCCAGGGATACTCAACCACTGAGCCACATCCCCAGTATATTTTTGTATTTTATTTAGAGACAGGGTCTTACTAAGTTGCTTAGGGTCTCACTAAACTACTGAGATTGGCTTTGAACTTGTGATCCTCCTGCCTCAGCCTCCAGAGCTGCTGGGAGTATGGGCATTCGTCACCATGCCCAGCGGAAAATACATTTTAAAAAGTGGAAATAGAATATCAAATCTTATTATATTAAAATGCCATGACTCAGTTTTCCTCTCAGATGTGCCACAGTTTGCACAATGCTAGGTGAATTATGCAGAACAATACCTTTCGTTTGGCCTTCAGCTGCTCGTGATACTTGTCACAGGTATCTCCTGGGATCTCTCCTCCCCAAAGAGTAACTCCAACGATGGTGTATGTGATACCCATGATGAGCAATGGGAAGCAGTACACCAGAATAATGACAATAATGTGGTACCTGTGAGGAATAAAAAAAAAAAAAAAACATGCAGAAGAATCTTTTGGAATAAAATATGTGACTTCAAATTTATTCAGTTTTGAATCATAATAAAAATGCCAAAGATTATTTTTACTTTATGTTCTTATTTCACAAATTGATCAAAACGTCATGCTTAGTGTCCCCTGGAGTCATGTTTCAAGTGCTGCCAATTGACTTACATTAGTCTTTGTATATGGAAGCATATAACTGTGGTAAAGTGCTCGTTTAATCTATGCATATTTCCTTTGCTTAGAATAGAGAAGGAATGCCTTTCCTCTGTTTGGTTCTTTATTTAGTAATTATTCAGCTAAGCTAATTAAAATGTATTACCAGAGGAACAGAGACAGGATAGAATAATCTGTTGACATATATTTTCTTCTATGTAGGACTACTTTATGTATCTTTACAACATCAAATGTATTAGAAATAAGTTGATTTTTATCTAAACAAAAATAAAAAGTAAGTAGGTACTTTGCGCTAAATTGGATACTGGAGTTATTTTTGATTTCAAAAAATAGGGTGAGGACAGGTGCATTTTTCCAAAATCATGGTGCATTTGATTCTAATAACTTGGTAAATAACATGCATATATATTAGTCATCATTAATTATCAAATTTGATTCTAGGATTCCATAGCTTTCAATAAAAATTATAAATCCAGGCATGGTAGTGCATGCCTGTAATTCCAGCAGAACCAGAGGCTGAGGCAGGAGGATCATGAGTTCAAAGACAGCCTCATCAAAAGTGAGGCACTAAGCAACTCAGTAAACCCTGTTTCTAAATAAAATACAGAATAGAGCTTGGAATGTGGTTTAGTGGTTGAGTGCCCCTGAGTTCGATCCTGGTACAAAAAAAAAAAAAAATATATATATATATATATATATATATATATATATATATATATATATACATATATACATATTTATGTATGTGTATATACATATTTATGTATATATACATATTACATATTATATATACATACACACATATATATACATATATACATATTTATATATGTATACATATGTATACACACACACATACATATATATATATATATTTCAATTAGGGAGGAGTAGAAGTTTATGTAATAATTTAACACCCTAAATAGAATTTTTCAAACTTTTGTGTGGCTTTCATTTCCTTAGGAAGGCTTTAAAGTAATTGAGGAGTTTATTATGATAGTTTTATCAATGCCTGTCCTTTTTTTAAAGTTTTATTTATTTATTTTTTTGTAAAATGAACCTTAAACTTTGGTTTTCCATTTCCTAGCAGCTTGCTGTATTGGATTTAAAGTTCAATGTCAATGGGGAGTGCTCCAGTCGCTATGTGGGCATGGGGGGAAGTAAGCCCTCAGGCTTGTTCTCCTTGAGACTGCACTTCAGGGACGATGGAGAAGGGAGATTATTGCAGCACCAATGGGCTGGATTATCTATTATTGAGATCCAGCTGTTCTGTCCTGTGTTTCCTTTTTTACTATGCATCTGTACTTGATTGACTACCTTGTTCCCATTTTTGGCTCCAATAAATGGATCATTGAACAACAGCAAAGATTCCAGAAATCTGCAGCAATCTAGTAAAAACGTGACACAGAGATGTGGGCTGGTGGAAACGCCTCTTTATGCTAAAGGAAGGAAAGCCTAAGACGCACTTCATGACCATGATTGTTTCTCTTGCTGCATTTGCTTGGATTGAACAGCAAGTTCACACCTGCTTCTCGCCTCCTACAGGATAAGTGACTTTCTTAATATTGCTTTCTGGACTAAACACACATGTAGTCATTTCAAAGTACATGGCAATGGTCAGAGATAAATAAGCTTCTTAAACAAAAAGTAAAGAAAAATGAATAATGCATCTGCTTTTTTCAGTGTGGTTAATGGAATATGCATCATCCCTGGGAACAGTTTCTTCTATGCTGTTTGGATATTAAAATATTACAGAAGTAGCTCTTGTGCCTCACTCTGCCCTTGGTTAATGGAAATTCACACTTTCCAGGTAGGACTTTGAGCATAGTGTCTTTGAGTCAGTTGTAGCTAGGCACATTCTCGGCAGTTGGCCTTAAATGGACAACTCCATTAGTGAGATATGACTTGTTTTGATTTTTCTCACCCAGAGTTCATTGAATCCTTACTTTTGACAACTTCCTTTAAAACAACAGAGTGGTGAACTTCATTCAATAGTATGATTAATGGTGCCTTTAATCAAGTTGATATTCGTTCTAGCTAGATACAAGGTAATGGTCTGTGGCTATAGGAAGCTGATTCTACTGTCTGCTTCCACGGTGTGATTTAAAAAATTGACTTTATGAATAAAGACCAAGTTTATTATTTCTGATGGTGAGATCAATTACAATTCATTCCTTGTACTGTTTCTTTACCAGGGGAGAAAAATCCCTCTGGAATAAAATGAAACTAATTACATGCCCTAGTATGTGTAGGTTTCTTACTTGTGCAAAATTTAGCAATTTACGGGAAATATTGATACTTTGTTCCACAGAGAGAATGGGACAAGCTTAGAACTCTTGTTCCCTGCATTACTTTATTTAGTAAAGCTTTAAGCTCTTTTCACAATAGATTTGGAAAATATCAAATTTAGAATTATTTTAGCATATTTTTCATTTTAGATATTCAACTGACTTAAAGTACACAGTAGGTTAAAATGCATGTCTGTGACCTTTACTCCTGGACCAGCTTTTAAAAAAAAGGACTGTGTTTCGTCAAAACTTAATGCACTAGAAAATAAAATAATTTTCTACTAATGCTTAAGGCCAGAGAAAGCCTTCAAAGATAAACCCCTTCTTAAAAACTTTATTTGTTCTTTTTAGATATACATGACAGTAGAGTATGTTTTGACATATTATACATATATGCAGTATAACTTATTTTTTATCATTCTACATTAATAACGGCTGTAACTTGAGCCCCATCCCTTTGGCATTAGAGAAAGTGACTACACCTGTGTTTGACTTTTTTCTTCATTATTTCTTAGAAAAATTAAGGGGCTGGTGGTGAGAAAAGATGTGATGATAGCTGATCTCCTGTCTATGCATGTTTTGTAAGTCTTTGGAAAGCTTATATTCATTCTTTCCCTCTTAGTAACTAGAAATTTAGAGTAGTTGAATTTTGTTGAGGGTCAAAAATGCAACACATTTGGGAACAATTTTTTTTTTTTTTTGGTTCTGTGAATTCAAATCAAGGGCACTCGACCACTGAGCCACATCCCCAGCCCTATTTTGTATTTTGTTTAGGGACAGGGTCTTACTGAGTTGCTTAACACCTCTTTTGCTTAGTCTGGCTTTGAATTCAAGATCCTCCTATCTCAACCTCCAAGCTGCTGGGATTACAGGCATGCACCACCATGCCCTGCTGGGAACAATGCTTAAATTGATTAACTAACAAGTTGTACTGTAGCTTTGTGAATTTACTGCACTAATGCTGTAAAACCTGTTCCTTGTGGTGTATCTGTCCCTAAATAAGTGTTTTCTCCCTTACAATGTGGCTATAAAGAGTGGCACCCACTATAGTGTGTTTGTTTTTGTTAATGTTTCATATGACTACTACCTTAATTCTACATTTATTTCATCTTTGCACATAAGCCTGTTGTCCCTATCTGGATTTGGTGTGTGTGAATACATATTTTATTTGATATTTTTGGCAGTTTTAATTCTGTATTATTTCTTCACATAAAAGGGGAAAATGTGGGGGAAAAAGTCAATGGAGAAGTAATTCAGTGAATAAATAATTCAAGGATGATAATGTTATCATACAACTAAGATTTATTAATAATAATGAACAGAATACAGCACTCAATTTAATAACTGCTGCCTGAATCTCCTTCAATAATTGCTATTTAATATTTTTTCTTCAAAAATCTAGATAAAAATGACTGCTTGAAAAATGACCGTTATTTGAACCATTTCTTAGTTTTAAGGGAAAACATAGGTCATCAAAAGTAGGAGAGTAAGCATTTTATTGTAATAAAATTCAAATGATCAGAGTAATGAATATAATCAAGTTATAACAAATGCAATAAAGTTACAATGAATATAATCAAGTGTACAATTATGCTATTTTTCCCTTTTGTTTTTCTTTAGGTGGGTCCAAAGTACAAAATACCAAATTCTAGCATATACCATTCCTATTTCCTTTCCAACCGGGTGCTCAGGTTTCTTAATGCTGAAGCAAATGAACACAGACCAAATCAAGCCAAGGCAAAATTAAAGGACCTGCCAGGACCTCCCTTCCCTTCTGCCAGGCTCCCTAAAAGAGCAATCAACACATCTGGGCTTTGGTTCCTCCATTTGAGCTTCTCAATCAATAACAACTCTTGCTTTCCTTTTTGCACATTTCTTTCATCTGTTATCACTGACTTCAGGAAACTCTCTAGTGGTGTCCCATATGGAAGTCATAACATTTCCAATTAAAATCTGTGTAACTTATACAGACTTTCTGACCACATCACACTGTCGTATAGTAATTTTACGTGTTTCTTTCCCCAATATGTGAGTCCTGAGGGAAACACCTATGTCTTATTAATTTCTGCTTCCAACAACTATTTCCCTAAGTAACAAATTGAATTGAAAATCATAACAGAATTAACTTACGTGAAATGTTGTTTGGGACCTTCTGGCCATTGAACATAGCAAAGAGTGCGGCTGGGCATGACTTTGATTTTGGAATAAAGACACTGAGGAAAGGCAAGTAGAAATGCTAGAATCCAAATACTTCCAATGACAATCCTTGTAGCTGTGGCAGACAGTCTGGGTTTCAAGGGGTCAATAATGGCCATATACCTATATGAGAACAAACAAGAACGTTTTGTTGATTCTTTTGATGTTGGAGTTTGCAAATTAATTTCAAGAGTATGTCTATAGATACAATTATCTCTATTCTGATAAATGAGTTGATGAGGATTTGGGGTGTATAAAGGTAGTAGTCTGAGGAACCAGGCAGATCTAGGTTCAATCCTATTCTGATTTTTGCTTAACCTTTTTAAACCTCAGCTTTGTTATTTTAAAAATAGAAATAAGAACATCCACTTAGGGGTGCAGTAAGATCAATAGAAAAAATTTAAGTGAAGGGTATTGATTGTTTGGTGCTGTGCCTAGCACATTATCAGAATTCATAATTGTGTGCTGAATTGAATTGGAAAGGCACATAATAGGTGCTTACAAATACTGGTTCCTCTCCTCAGAGCTTTCATTTCTTTGCTGTCAGTTTAACTTCTTAAAAAAAATTCTTACAGAGTAATATAGATAGTACCCATATAATTGACAAAGATGTAGAACTACTATGAAGGATGTGCTCAACATAGTCATTTAAAATGCAGCAAGAGACAAATTCAGGATTCAGTTAAGGATGCATAAATCCAATTTGATTGAGGCCATGATTTTCTGTTACTCACCCAATTGAACTCATACTGCATTGTGCAAATCTTCCTGGTATCTAACCTACTGCCATTACAACTATGTAACTGGAAAACATAGCTGTAATGGGAAAATACATTTGAGACTCTACAGAGAACACTTACATATGACTCAGTGAATCATGGGAACTTATGAACTCTGTGGTAAGAAAGGAATTTTATTCCTTTGGTAAAAATAGAAACAATATATCTCAGAGAAATAATTTTCAGTTTTAAATTGGATACGATATGGCTAATTGCCAAATTTTTGCTAATGTTCAAATAAGAAAATAATATATGGTATTAACATTTAATATTTCTATCAATAAAGCATAACATGTAAGTTGTTTTCTTTTCACTGTTGGCTATTTTGTTTTTCACAGATATTTTAATACACATAAAATTTTCAAAGATTATACTCCTGTCAAAGAGTGAATATTACTTAACCTAAAACATTTTAAACTTAGAAAAAGTATTTCAGAATAAGGATAATTCCTTGGTTTGTTTATTTCTCTTTGTGTAACTATTGGATATTTTTATGTGGTGCTAAGGATCGAGCCCAGTGCCTCACACATGCTAGTCAAACACACCATCACTGAGCTATGGCCCCAGCCCCTATCAGGTCTTTAGTAGCTATATTGGAAATTATGTATAAGCTATTCTTAATATTAACTTTAGTTACAATTTTCCTAAAATAATATTCTTCATTCTTTATGTTTGGTGGCTAATAGGCAAATATGAATCTTAGATATTAAAAAAAATCATATTTGTCCTTCTGTGATTGGCTTATTTCACGTAACTGGAGGACTACACACATCTGAGGTACTTAAATACAGTCAAATTCAGAGAAGCAGAGAGTAGAATGGTGATTGCCAGGGGTTAGCAGAAGAGAATGAGAAATTGTTGCTTAATGGGCATTAAGTTTCAGTTTTGCAAGACAGACAAAAAGCACTGGAGATCTGCTATACAATACAGTAACTTAATTTTCAAGTAGTATAGTTAACTTTAAAATTTGTTGAGAGGATAGATCTCATGTTAAGAGATCTGTTGTTACTGCAGGAACAAAATAAAACAAAACAACCCTCCCCCTTCATAACACAAGGAAAGCTTTAGAGGCAATGGATATATTTAGTATCTTACTTGTTCTGATTATATCATAGCTGTATATGCTTGTTCAAACTCATCAAAATATATATGTTAAGTAGGTACAATTTGTGTGTGTCAAGTAATCTTAGTAAAACTTAAAAGTAGAAAAATAAAAAAATCATAAAATAAAACCTTGGTTTAAGAAAACAAAATGAACCATATAAAGAAAATATAATAAAGAATTAAGTGGAAGACTAGTTAAAATTCACCTCTTATGCTTACGTTGGTGAAGATATTACAAGCAACAATTTTTTAAAAAATATATTTTAGTTGTCAATGGATCTTTTATTTTATTTATTTATTTATATATGGTGCTGAGGATCAAACCCAGGGCCTCACATATGCCAGGCAAGCACTCTACCACTAAGCACTACTCCAGCCCCACAAGCAACAATTTTTGGTTGCTAACCATGGCCATTTTATACATTTAGTGTCTAGAGTAATATAATCAAGCAAATAATATAATCTTTATTTTACAGAAAAGAAAATTGAATTTAAAGTGATTGAATTATTCAAAATGACAAGAAAATGAAAATCCCTATTGATTTTCTATTTTGGTAGGGTAAAGAACTGGAATTTTAAATTAGTTCTGCCAGTATTCAAAATCCATCTAATTACTAATTATAGCTTTTGAATGTAACCATTCATGTAAAGAATTGTGGAATAGAAAAAAAAAAAAAGATATGACATTGCTAACTTCCCAAAGAATCAGAAGTAGTATTATGCTTTTGAATACAAAAGCATTTATTTGTAATATTAAAAACAAAATCAAACTTACGAAAACAAGAATTGCATGTTATGTTGCAACTGCCATTGATGATAACCCACATAGTATTTATCACAGTATATCATATGTGTTTCCCCAGCCAAGCATAATACTGATCAATAAATTTTACTGTAGTATTGAAATAAATATTCCTCAATTCTATTGTAATCTTTTGCTTTTTCCTTGCCCTATAAGTTTACAAATGCAATTTGAATATTTATACAGTTGCTTTTATAAGATTAAAAAAAGAGTCCTTTATAGCCACTGTTGCACAGACAACTCAAAATAAATGACAAATTTCTACTAGTTTGACCACTTATATAAGCTATTTCCTGACAGGTAGACTATTGTTTTATTTGAATTATGTGGAAACAATTTATGTTCTCACAAAATAATATTTTAGAATAAAAATAGTGAAACTTCAAGCAGGCATGTTTGCCATTTCTGGTCTATTCTATTATTCATTTTTCCAACAAAACATTTATTGAAAGCTTCCTGTGGTATTTCAAACACCATGATAACACAACAGAGAGCAAAGATGACCTTCACAAATCTCACAGTTGATGAAATAGATAGGTAGTAAATTATCCTATTTTCTGTTGCTATAAAAGATACCTGAAGCTGGATACTTTATGTAGAAAAGAAGCTGCTTAGCTCACAGTTTTGGAGGCTAAGAGATGAGGCACTGGCATCAGCCTGGCTTTCATAAGTGCCTTGGGGTGGATGGCATCACAGTGGCAGGAGCACTTGTTAGAGGAAACACCACATGGCAAGATAGGAAGCCAGAGAGTGAGGAGGAGGGGCCAGGTCTGCTCTCACAAGAACTAGTTCTCAAGATCCCTTGAGAACTATATTATGCCTCTGAGAGGGCATGCTCCACTAGGCTCTGCCACCATCAAAAGTTCCCACCACCATTTAAAGCCAAAGTATTAGGGACCAAGCTTCCAATGAATGAATTTCTGGGGGACAAATCACACACAAAGCATAGTAAACTATAACCAAATGATCTCACCAATAATTAAAATTACAAATGTGACAATTGTCATAAAGGCAAGATCAAGTGAATGCATTAACTGAGAAAAACATGTTGAGACTGTATGTTCCTATTCCCTAAGACATGTTGCTCTGGGTTAAAACATGGAAAGGTGAGTACACAAAGTGGAAGAAAAGTGAGGGTTGCAAAGAACTTTCTGGGGGGAATTGACAGCATGTGGAATACTCCTGGATGGATAGGGCTTTTGGGTGTTGTATTGTGCCCCTCCCCAAAAGATATGTGGAAGACCAAATCCCCAGTAACCTAGTATGTGCACTAATTTGGAACTAGTATCTTTACATAGATTGTCAAGATAAAATGAGGTCAATTCAATATCACTGGTGTCCTACATAAAGGGAAAATCTGGAAACAGAGAGATGCAGAGGGAGAGTGCCATGGGAAGATGGAGAATCGAAATGATGTATCAGTATGTCAAGGAACACCAGAGATTGTCAGAAACCCAGCAGAATTTAGGAAGAGGCAAGAATGAATTTCCCTACTGACTTTTGAGGGAGCATGACCCAGCCCAAACCTCAGTTACAGAATTTCAGTTTCCAGAACTGTGTGTGAATAAATTTTTGTTGTTCTAAGTCATCTAGTTTGTGGTATGTTCTTAAGCCAAAGCAGTCCTAGGAAACTAAAACAATAGGGAGAAATGTTAGAGACTGCCATGGAAACAAAGGAAGTAGGAGGAAGAATGTGGTTTGAGATAAAGTTATAGTGCAGGTTATAGATTTTTTTTTCCTCTGAAAAGTAATTGGGATGATTTAACTAGGAACTGGAATAATCAGATTTTCTTTCCAAGCCAGCATCTGGCTTTAATCTGGAAAATGGACTGATGAGAAAGAATGAAAGCTGAGAAGTAAGTTACCTGGCTAATGTTACCTGGCTAATGTTTTGGTTTGGGTGAGAGGGAATTGCTGCTTGCAATGTAGCTCTGGTTTGAAGTGGTTTTAAATGTAATTTCTATTAAATACAAGCGGAAATTCAGTAGGAAAATGCTTTTGAATTTTGACAGACTATTTTCTTGGAAGCAGTGCTTTCATTTAAATATATATTGTTGAAATTCACCTATAAATATATCTGTAGTATTCAGTGTTTTAAGGAAATGAGAAAAATAGTATATATAATCACATA
This sequence comes from Geosciurus inauris, assembly GCA_004024805.1. Classification (NCBI taxonomy): domain Eukaryota; kingdom Metazoa; phylum Chordata; class Mammalia; order Rodentia; family Sciuridae; genus Geosciurus; species Geosciurus inauris. Next base: position 2,492 of record PVHX01012266.1, on the reverse strand, counting down.
TTATACATGATATTCTCCTTAGACTTTAAGGTAATATACTTCCCCAAGTACAAACAAAGTCCTTTTTCAGGGTAATAGAAAAGCCATTTAATTCAGTTTTATTTCATTTTCAAAGAGGAGGAGTTTTTGGATAAAGATAGAGTGCAAAAGATTGGGTGGAGGTGTTATAGGATAATAGCTGAAGGAACTTCCAGAGTGCAGCAATAGACATGCTATAAAATAATTTTAAAAAGTAAAGGAAGCAAAACATTGAGCTCAGAAGAGGCAGAGCACTCGTTAGCTTTAGTTAAATATATGAAAGACTGGGATGTGGAATAGATAATTAGAGCAGTGTTACAGCACTTTATAGCTAATGTTGCAATGTTTCTGTAGGAAGATGATCACAACTGTCTAGGGGAACCGTTGTCATCAAGGTATAAAGGATTTTTGAGTTTCTCTCCCCCTCATCCCCACCTACTTACTTCCTCCCTCCCTTCCTCCTTCCCTCCCTTCCTCCTTTCCTCCCTTCCTTCCTTCCTTCCTTCCTTCTTTCCTTCCTTCCTTCCTTCCTTCTTTCCTTTCTTCCTTCCTTCCTTCTTTTCTTTTTTTTCAAGCACAGTTGTAGGTATTCAAGAATAGAGTAACAATTTATTATGTGGATCAAAGAACATAAACTATTAGATGAATTATTGAAATAGATGAAAACAAGTTTTCTCTCAATTCCAAGTTCTAACTCTAATCACAGACAAGTTATCTGAAAGCTAATCATAATTTCAGGCCCTTACACTCAAGATTGACAAGAAGCAGATTAATGGGGACAACCTAGTGTGCTGAAAACTGTACATGTTTGAAGTAACTGTTTTTACTTTGTATAATTTGAATAGCTACAAGTGTGACCCAATTGTCAAATATTACTGAACTCAAACTCCTATCCAGCTAATTGTTTCTCCTACTGGCTTCTTTTTCTATGTTACATCTATGTATGCGTAATATATAAAGAAAGTTACATATTATAATTTGCATTAATACTCAATAATTCTTGCAGGAATTTTTATCATCATGTCAGCTTAGGAACCAAATTCCTCATCAAGACTCCTAAAGTGCAAGAAGTAAAATCAAGAATCAATAAATGGGATGGTACCAAACTGAAGCTTCTTCCTAGCAAAGGAAACAATCAAGAATGTGAATAGCAAGCCTACAGAATGGGAGAAAATCTTTGTCACCTGCATCTCAGACACAGCATTAATCTCCAGAATACATAAAGAACTCAAAAATTTAACACCAGAAAAAATAAATAGCCCAATCAATGAATGGGCAAAGGAATTGAACATTTACTTCACAGAAAAGAAATACAAATGGTCAACAAATGTATGAAAAAATGTTCAACATCACTAGGAACTAGAGAAATGCAAATTGAAACTACACTACAATTTCATCCTATTCCAATCAGAATGGCAATTATCAACAATGAAAGCAACAATAAATGTTGATGAGGATGTGGGGAAAAAGGTACACTCATACACTGCTGGTGGCCCTGCAAATTCGTTCAACCACTCTGGGAAGCAGTATGGAGATTCCTCAGAAAACTTGGCATGGAATCACCATTTGACCTAGTTATCCCACTTCTTGGCATGTACTCAAAGACTTAAAATCAGCATACTCTATTGACACTGCCACATTAATGTTTGTTACAGCTCCATACACAATAGTTAAACTATGGAATCAGCCTAGGTGTCCTTCAATAGATGAATAAATAAAGAAAATGTGGTATATATACACAATGGAATTTAGTCAGCCATAAAGAAAAGTGAAATTATGGCATTTGCCAGTAAATGGATGGAACTACAGACTATCATGCTAAGTGAAATAAGCCAATCTTGAGAAGCCAAAGGGTGAATGTTCTCTCTGATATGTGGATGCTAACACACAACGAGGGTGAGGGGTGAGAGGGAAGAATAGAAGTTCACTGGATTAGACAAAGAGAAATGAAGGGAAGGGAGGGAAATGGGAATGGAAAAGACAGTAGAATGAATTGGACATAACTTGCTTATGTTCCTATATGAACACACAACCAGTGTAACTCCACTTCATGTTCAACCACAAGAATGGGAAGTTAGACTCCATGTATGTATAATATATCAAAATACATTCTACTGTCACATATAGCAAAAAGAATAAATAAAAAAATTAAAGAAAAGAGTGCCATGAATGTGGATGTAAATTATTTTATATTTATCCTCCTAAAAGGTGAATGACTTCAGAAGAAACCTGAATGTGACCATGTTTAATAAAAATATGCTTATGTTTCATCCATGGTTTTTCATTCTCTCATTCTCAAAATTAATATTTTGAATGTCATCATTTGAAATATCATATGTACATACGATTCATTTTGAATTCTGTCTGATTTTTCATTTCCTTTGCACAGTCACAAATATTACCAGTCCAATTTTTGATATAACCAAATTCATTCATTCCCTCCGTTCTCATTACCAATGTTTGGACCATCAAAC